>JAJOZX010000359.1:1152500-1222500 GCA_023014485.1 Bathynomus jamesi | reverse complement strand
TATTGACAATGTTGCTAGAATGAAATAAAACTGAAGCATTATTCCAATCAATACAGTGGGATAACTCTGACAAATGGACAAAAAGAGCACTGGACAACTGTCCTGTTCTAACGGAATATTGATGCTGTTTTATACGTGTGTGCAAATCCTTTCCCGTCTGACCTATGTAAAAGGAATCACATTGTTTACACCCAATTTTATAGATAATGCCTGAATTATTGGTAGGGCTATTTTTTACTATGATATTTTTCACAATATTGTTTATGAAAATACTACATTAATATCCAAAAGTTTAAGTACATTAGCAATGCCTAAAAAGCCCGGGAAAAAATGGAAGTACTGAAATATTTTTTGACAAAGTACGAGTGTTATTATTGACACGATAGAAAGTTCGTTTTGCCTTGTTGAGACAAGATTCCATAAACGCAGATGGGTAACACAGATCACTTCCAATACAGTTGATTTTTTCCAATTCGGCATCGATGTATTCCGGACTGGCGATCCTAAGGGCGCGGAGAAACATTGATGAAAAAATGGCCTTCTTAGTAGGGGTGTCATGTCCCGAGTAAAAGTGTACGTAGGACAAATTGTTTGTTGTTTTCCGATAGATACTAAACTTAAAACCTGGGCTTTCCCTATGTACCCGCACATCCAAAAATGGGATTGAATTGTCTTGTTCCACTTCTAAAGTAAACTTAATGGAGGGGACTTGATCATTTAACTGAAGGAGGAAGTTATCCAGGTCACGATTCATGGGCCAGATACACAAAATATCGTCGACGTACCGCAACCAAGGGATGCCAACCCCCAGGATTCTCGGAATGTAAGTAATTTCGAAAAACTCCATATAAATATTGGAGAGGAGGGGCGATAAGGGGTTGCCCATGGCCATCCCAAACACTTGTTGATAATACTCGTTATTGAAAGTGAATTTACAGTCTTTGATGCAAAGCTTAATAAGTTCCAAAACAATGTGTGAAGGTAGTGGCAGGTCATACTTATGTAATTCTTGGGAGAGAAAGTCAAGCATATCATCAATCGGCACTTTTGTAAACAATGAACAAACGTCAAAACTGATCAATCTATCGTTAGTTTCAGTACGTGCATTATTCAATTTTTCAGTAAGATCCATGGAATTTTTTACATGTGAATCAGAGATAGTTCCAAGAATGGGGAACAAGACTTTGACAAGCCATTTGGAGTTTTTATAAGTAATAGAGCCCACCGAGCTAATAATAGGGCGCATAGGGTTGCCAGGTTTGTGGGTTTTAATAAGACCGTAAAGGTAGGGCAGAGAAGGTGAAGTGGACATGAAAAGCGGAATTAAGTCCTTATGATCTTTGAGAATGCGTTTCAAGCCACTATTAAATGATTTGATGACGTCATCCTGCGGGTTCTTCCTAAGTTTGCTGTATGTGGCGGGGGTCCTGGAGAAGCTCGTTCATCTTTCCGATGTAGTCCACTTTGTCCATAATAACTATGGTGTTAGCCTTGTCTGCTTTAGTAATATGGAGCT
The DNA here is from genome assembly GCA_023014485.1 of Bathynomus jamesi. Classification (NCBI taxonomy): domain Eukaryota; kingdom Metazoa; phylum Arthropoda; class Malacostraca; order Isopoda; family Cirolanidae; genus Bathynomus; species Bathynomus jamesi. The sequence continues at coordinate 1,220,984 of JAJOZX010000359.1, read as the reverse complement.
CCCCATCTTTTTTTAATTGTGAGAGGCCATCGCGAAAACGTTTAGGAAAGTTATCTTCGTAATTACCATTCGCCGCACTATAAACGAGGCCTTTAACTATGTTAAACAAATACTGAGGGAGGTTACACTGTTTTTCAAAACACGCGAGACTGTAACAAATTTGTAAAGCCGAAGGTTTTTTAACAATAAAAAAGGACATACCATATCCAAGGGCACTTTTTGCATCGTCACTAATGTTTTTCGAAGAAAGGTTCAAAACACACTTTGAGTTTGCTTCTTTACTCCACTGACTATTTCGAATGAGACTTTTAATTTTCCGATCCAAAATGTTACGAAGTGAAGTAGTTCTCCGACGCAACACGTTGTAAATTTCATCAAACAAAGGTTGGATCCACGGTTGGGGAATAACGGTTACAAAATTATGTTTGGCGATGTTTAAATTTTTGAAGGCGGACCACTCATTTTGTCTGGTGACTTCAATATGTTTCTTTAAAATTAATCTGCTGAAGTTGTTGAACGGATGGTCGTCAATTTGTCTGAGGCGAATCGGAAGCAGGGATTTGGGAAGAACTTGCTCCTCTAGACAGTTAGTAAGAAACTTTCGTCGGATACGAATTGCATGCCCCTTCATTAATGTAGAAGAAAACACGGACACAAACGGAGACAAGAGAGGGAACAGCAAGCCGAAGGAACGCGTGGTGTTCATTATATGAAAATTATTTCACGAAAGTAACACGTGAAAAATATTTATGATGAATAAAACCACGAAGGAAAGGAAACACAAAAAGGTGCTCAAGCGCTTTCGTCTAATGACATCCTCAGGAACACTGAAGTACATAAAAGGTTACGGCCTATATATAGGTTACAGAAAAAAATAAAAAATAAATAACACATACACACAAACACATATATATATATATGTATGTATGCGTGTAGATATGTATGTATATATATATATATATATATATATATATATATATATATATATATGTGTTTGTGTGTATGTATGTTATTTATTTTTTTTTTTCTGTAACCTATATATAGGTACTAAACTTAAAACCTGGGCTTTCCCTATGTACCCGCACATCCAAAAATGGGATTGAATTGTCTTGTTCCACTTCTAAAGTAAACTTAATGGAGGGGACTTGATCATTTTTGGATGTGTGGGTACATAGGGAAAGCCCAGGTTTTAAGTTTAGTATCTATCGGAAAACAACAAACAATTTGTCCTACGTACACTTTTACTCGGGACATGACACCCCAACTAAGAAGGCTATTTTTTCATCAATGTTTCTCTGCGCCCTTAGGATCGCCAGTCCGGAATACATCGATGCCGAATTGGAAAAAATCAACGGTATTGGAAGTGATCTGTGTTACCCATCTGCGTTTATGGAATCTTGTCTCAACAAGGCAAAACGAACTTTCTATCGTGTCAATAATAACACCCGTACTTTGTAAAAAAATATTTTAGTACTTCCATTTTTCCCGGGCTTTTTAGGCATTGCTAATGTACTTAAACTTTTGGATATTAATGTAGTTTTCATATAACAATATTGTGAAAAATATCATAGTAAAAAATAGCCCTATCAATAATTCAGGCATTATCTATAAAATTGGTTGTAAACAATGTGATTCCTTTTACATAGGTCAGACGGGAAAGGATTTGCACACACGTATAAAACAGCATCAATATTCCGTTAGAACAGGACAGTTGTCCAGTGCTCTTTTCGTCCATTTGTCAGAGTTATCCCACTGTATTTATTGGAATAATGCTTCAGTTTTATTTCATTCTAGCAACATTGTCAATAGAAATATTCTTGAGTCTGCCATTATCCAACTTTCAAATAACTTCAACATAAGCAAAGGTCTTTTTCAACTCGATCCTGTTGTTTTGAATTCCTTCAAAACAAATTTAGATAAAAAGGGTAGGACGCTAAATCTTTGGTAAACTTGTACGCTACTTTATTAACTTTTAATCTTCATTTTATTTTTATATATATCGAAACTTGACTCTAAAAGGCAAAGTGTTAAAACCCGGGTAGATTTCCAGTATAAATTTGTATTTTTAATTCATTTGATCTTGTGCTAAAAATCGATATTTTTCCTTACAAATCTGTATGCCTCTTTGTTAATCCTCTAATCTTTAATTTTTATTTTTACTTCTCCGTTTATTGCATATATGTATGTGTGTAGATATGTATGTGTATATATATATATATATATATATATATATATATATATATATATGTGTGTGTGTGTTGTGTATGTATGTATGTTATTTATTTATTTTTTTTTTTTTTTTCTGTAACCTATATATAGGCCGTAACCTTTTATGTACTTCAGTGTTCCTGAGGATGTCATTAGACGAAAGCGCTTGAGCACCTTTTGTGTTTCCTTTCCTTCGTGGTTTTATTCATCATATATATATATATATAATAAAAATAGAGAGCATAATAAAGGTACAACATATCTGATGCGTTGGTTGATGTCATGGTTTTAAATTACACCTCACTCTCACGGCTCCAAGCTGTGCCCGAATAGCCAATTAGCCGTAATGGGATGCACAGTTAAGTCGTAGAATTAGATTACATCAACTTAGGAAACTCTTGAAGGAAATCGGAATAGAGCTAAATAAGTACTGATTTTAGATTATAGGCCTATAATTCAGGGTGAACTAAACAGGTGTTTCAAAACATAATGCGCAATAGATTATTTTGGGGAACGGCTTTTTTTGATCACCCTGTAATAGTAAACGTAATCGTTGTTGCTAATTTGAAAGTGGATGTACACCAAAATCGTAAAATTTAAAGTTCACGACAAGAAATTTTTTTTAGAGTTCAAAATAATGCCCTAACCTGATTTAATTTAATATTAAATAATTTGCCTAAGGTGTAAAATTCATTCTCACGAACAAATATTTAACCACCAAAATTAATGATAATGACCAATTAGGGAACTTATATTGAACTGCAACAACCAGTTTGTAGTTACAGTTTTACACTTAGTAATACACGTTCATTTGTCATAATAATAATATCCTTTTATAATACAGTACAAACACACTGGACAACTAAATAAAGATTTCCTTCTTAACAACTTTTCCGAGAATTGAGGATTATGATTATCTTAGTATATTTACATAGTAACATGAAACTCGCATGAGAGATGAATCACTAAGTAAATTGATATATTTTTCTAATCAAATTAATTCATATTTTTTATTAGCCAATAAAGTTTACTTATAAAAATAAAGAAAAATGCGTATGAAAATGTACAACCTTTAAGATTGGTTCTATGTGTGTAACAATATTTTTGCATAAATGATAGTGTAAAAACTTACCCCGCTTGGTGCGTTCAAAACTCCACGTGTGTTATGTTTCTTCAAAGAACTTGATATTTCAGGAGGAAAGGTTGACAACGTCTCCTATCGGCTGCTCCGCTTACCACTTGCGTTCCATTTCTACCACAGCTGTTACTACACCTATGACTCGCTTGCCTTACAACGTCTCCTATCGTCTGCTCTGCTTACCACTTGCGTTCCATTTCTACCACAGCTGTTACTTCACCCATGACTCGCTTGCCTTATGCCTTGATTTTTTCTCACAGCCTCCACTGTTTTTCCATTCACCAAAGTAGTACATGCTGAGTCAGTTACATGAATTTTGAATGCATTTATATTTATTTTCAATAAACTTTTACATACATTAATAAAATAGGCTATATCCTTGGTCTCCTCAATACATTCACAGACTCACTCAAAACTACCAAATCATGAGCACACGCGACAGTCACATCACCCCTCATTTTCAAATTTATATTTACTGTTCTTTCTAGCATTCTTGCTTTCACCTCACGCAGTACATCAGCTGTATGTATAGTAAACAAGGTTATTAAGGAAAAACTGTTTTTCTCTCTTGCACATTAAACAACTCTATCGTACTCCAACATTAACACTGAAACAGTCGCTTAATTCATCCTTAACTCTTACACAAGCAGTAGATAACATTCATGTCCCATATCCCCAAAGGAAATGAGGGGTAGGGGCCCGAGTTTGGGCTACCTTAACTCGGGGTGGCCGGCCCGCCCCTTCGTCGTGACTAAGATACAGAAAAGACAACCGCCCAGCTCTAGGCAGCAAGCGGAGTCTCAGCACTGCCGGGCGGCGTTCTAACCGATGGAGCCACGAAACGCTCTTTAACACAAGCATTACTACCAACAAAATTTTCACTACTGTATTTAAGAACTTACCACCAACTATGGAAAACTGATGAGTGGGTAGTTGGGAGGTAACGAAAATGGTTCACTGAGTAGGTAGGTAGTTAATCTAACAATCATTAAATTCCTTTTATGTCAATAACTGGGTGGATGAAACCAATTGGTTGCTCACCAGAGTTATTCTCCACACTAGTATTTATATACTGTGTGGGAGGAGCGTGCTCGGTAGTGGAGATACATTACCGCTCAACCAACCGAGGAATAAACCAAGACAACGCTGGTACGAGAAGCCCCGCGAAGAGGAGAACAAAGGGAGAACGAAAACGAAGAACGGGGCGAGAGGACGTACCAGCAAAGTACGCTCTCGAATGAGACAACCGGAGAAGGGAGAGACTGTAATAACTAAAAGTAAGTGACTAATATGAGTTTTAACACCAAACAGTTAAGAACATTAAATTAAGCTGGGTCAAACAAGTTAGGCCTACATTGTGACCTAAGACCCAGCATCAACTCATAGCTTAACAAAGGTGAAGGTAGATTGCCCTAACCTAATTCTTGTGAGGAATCCTACTGTGGACCTCAATTTATCTGCCCGCTCTGGACCATTTCCGGAATCTCTAGGCTGACCCCTCTAGGCTAGACTTGATCTACTCTATAGTTAGACTGGAGATATAAGGGGTGGGTTAATTGTGGACCAATTCATACAGAGCATTTTTCGCATTGGTGGTCCGTGTGTGGGGAATTTACAAACCTTAAGCTTACTTAACAAAAATTGCAGAATTAGGCTAAATAGTCTAGCCTAAGCCTAACCTGAGCAAGCCTAATTAGGTCTACAACCTAGGGCCTAACTAGGAAACATTTACAAAAGGAGTCTCATTCTCTTATAAGCTTAGACCTGACTGACACATAAGTACTTGGGGGGATTAAACCAAATTTAAACTTGACTGTTTTGTCTGTGCTCTCTCTTCTCTGGTAATTTTTCTTGTCCTATATTTCATTACGATCCCCAGTTAAACAACATTAGTGAACAAGCATTTAAAATGCATACAACTCCAAGCATCCAATTCTTCTTTTAAGGAAGAATCACTCAACAGATTTTTTCAACAGGCACATGCATTCCTTGCAATCTGTGTGTGTATATATGTATATATACACTGTACTCTTTACATGTGCCACAAATACACTCAACCTATCTGAACATAAGCAAGGATTGCATGGGTTACTCAATGAGGGTCTTATGGCCTACCTTGGCCATGGGCTAAACATTGTCTTATGGCCTACCTTGGCCATAGGGAAAACTATTACAAGGGTCTTATGGCCTCCCTTGGCCAGAGACCAAACAATACAAAATAAGACCCAGACTGGATAAACCAAAGACTGTTCCCAGAGACCAACTAGCTACAGCCAAACAGACAAAACTTGATACTGTAGAATCAAATGTGACCAACTACAAAACACGAACACCTACATTACAGAACTTTAATGTAACTGCTGCCTCAACTTACACACCATATTGCAAATTTTGTGCAAGTAATGAACACAGTAGTACTGGGTGTGACAAATATTCAGATTTTAACCAAAGGGCTAAAAGATGTGAACAGTTGAACCTGTGTAAAAAGTGTACTGGCCAGGGACATTATAAGAAAGACTGTAAATCTAGGTTAAGATTCAAGTGTAAGTTTTGTAAAAGTTTACGACATGTCTCATCAATGTGTGATTCACCAAAGTGTCCAAATAATAGTACTCAAACTCAAAAGATACCTCCCCCAAACAAAGGTAATCAAGAAAATGCCACTTTCATGGGACATTCTGCTTGTTCAAACAATGTAACAAGAAACACTGAGATTCTTTTACCAACTATTACTTTGGACTTAGTGAATAGTGAGGGTAGTACCACTCCAGTGAGATGTCTTATAGACTGTTGTTCTCAACAAACATTTGTTTCAAAAAATGTAGTTAATAAATTGGGTTTGACACCAAACCCGAATGAACAAAACCTCAATATTGCGTCCTTTGTTAAGGATAACTCGGACAAAAATAGCTATAAGACAATTGACCTGGAACTACATTTAGAAAGTAAATTCAAGAAAATTGAAGCAGTTATTATTTCTAAAGTAGGACAAAACAAACTGGTTATACCCAAACTAGAACAAACCATAAATCATTTGAAAAAACACTACAAAATAGCTGATAGACATATCACTAACAACACATAGCTAACATTGAAATGCTAATAGGGGCAGATTATATTAATCTTATTCATAAGGGCATAGTAGAGATAGGTAATGGTATAGCTATTCAGACTCCATCAGGGATAGCCCCTTTGGGTGACCTATCAGATACAACCTAGACCTAAACCAAAACAGTGCATGACCAACAAATACTATGTGCCTCAACTCAGTCCTACATAACACCTGTAAGAATAGCAACACTTTGAATAATATTATCTCAACGACAACAAAATCTGAATTATCTGAAGTCTATGAACACTCTCAAAACATTATGCAACAAGGTAACTTTGAACTTAGAGAGTGGATTTCAAATAATGAGGATTTAAACAAAAAGATTTTAAAAGATAATAATGGTCTTACTGAGCCATCAGACAGAGTTAAAACTTTAGGTATGAACTGGTATTTGGATGCAACTTCTAACAGTCATGATTCAATCTGTACTAAAGGTTTTAAACTTGATGAGGAAGCAAATACTAAAAGACAAATATTATCAGAGGCTTCCAAAATTTTTGATCCTATGGGTCTATTCCTGCCTTCAACAATAAAATCAAAGATTCTCCTCCAAGAAATTTGGAGGACAAATGTTGGGTGGGATGATCCAATAACAAATGAAAATCAAAAATCTTGGAAGAAGTTAGCTACTGATTTAACAAAAGTGCAGAACATTAAAATTCAAAGGTGCTGTGGGTTTAGGGATAAGCCCCAGAGGCTTCATGTGTTTGCTGATGCAAGCACACAAGCTTATGGGTGCTGTGCGTATCTTGTAAGCCCTACAGAAAGTCATCTAATTTATGCAAAAGGGAAAGTTGCACCTCTCAAACCTACCCGAACCATACCTCAATTGGAACTATTGGCTGCTACATTAGCCATTAAAACCATTTCATTGCTTAAGGATGCTTACTATGATGTGTTCATAACTAATATCCACGTCTGGCTTGACAGTCAGATTTGTCTTGCCTGGATACGGAATGATAGCATTAATAGTAAGAATATCTTTGTAAGAAATAGGCTAAAAGAAATAGCTGACGCTAATGAAAGCCTACAAGTAAACTTTCACTATGTTCCAACTAAACAGAATCCAGCAGACTTTCTGACCAGAGGTTTATCCTACAAGTTGTTGAAGTCAAACAAAACTTGGTTTATGGGACCTAAGTGGCTCTGTAATACAGACCAATGGCCTGTGGAACAAGTTAACTTGACATTAAATTTAATCTTTTCAAATGAAAAGGTTGAACCAATCACTAATTATGAAAAGTATTCTGATTTCAACAAACTTGTAGGGTGACAGCCTACTGTTTGAGGTTTGCTCACAACTGTTTAGCTACAATTAACAAACAGCTAAATAAAAATAATCATAATTATACAGAAGTTGCAACCCAATACTGGATAGGCCAAGCCCAACAAAAAGAGTACAATAAAGAGTTAGAATTCTTAACTAATGGGAAACAAACAAAAGAACCTGTACCATCAGTAGTTGTGGATCTAAACTTGTTCAGAGATGAGGAAGGCCTTCTAAGGTGTAAAGGGAGATTAGACAAATCAAAACTGTCATACAAAAGCAAAAATCCAATCCTTTTACCTAGATTTAGCTATTTGACAACATTAATAATCAGAAAAACACACAATGATGTATATCATATGGGGGTACCACAGACACTAACTACATTAAGAAAAACTTATTGGATACCCAAGGGAAGGATCACTGTTAAAACAGTCCTGAGTGAGTGTGTCACATGTAGGCGTATTCATGCTAGGCCCTATAGGAAACCAAATCCTCCTGCTTTGCCAGAGGAGAGAGTTACTCTCAACAGACCCTTTGAGACTGTAGGCATTGACTATACAGGAGCATTGACTGTAGGGGTGGGTGACACTGAACAAAAAATGTACATTGTACTGTTTACATGTGCAGCCTCACGAGCTGTTTATTTGGATGTTGTGGAGGACCTAACAGCAGAATCTTTTGTTGCTGTCTTTAAGAGATTCTGTGCACGACATTCAGTACCAAGACAGTTTGGACTGACAATGCTACATATTTCAAAGCTGGTGAACAAGTCATCCACGACTTGTTAAGCAATGAAATCACACAATTATATATACAAAATAAAACATAAAGTGGAAGTATATTCCGGTTGCCTCTCCTTGGTATGGTTCTATCTGGGAGAGGAATATACAAACAGTAAAGAATTGCTTGAAGAAAGCAATTGGCAAAAAACAGATACACTTATTTGGGTTACTCACTCTCCTGGCTGAGATTGAGAACATCATTAACAATAGCCACTCACTTATGTGAGTGACAACATTAATGACCCAGAACCATTAACTCCAAATCATTTGATTCGGGGAGAACAAGTTAGTCTCCTGCCGGACTACAATATAGACTCTTCAGAAGACCCAAACTGGACTCAACGACATGATGAGCTCCAGACTAAGTTACAACATTTAACTAGAGTTAAAGCTCATTTCATTAAACAGTGGAAAACTGAGTACTTGATGGGTCTAAGGGAGAGACATAAACAAATGACTAAGAAGGATTGGTCTGACACAATTAAGGTAGGGGACCTTGTTCTCATACATGACAGTACTCCAAGACAAAACTGGCCTCTGGCTAGAGTTTCAGAACTCAGACCAGGGGCAGATGGGGTAACAAGAGTGGTCAAATTAAGGACTTCAACGGGTGACACAACAAGAGACATTTCTCTTTTGTACCCTTTAGAGTCTGGACCCAAAACAATGGACTTTGGAGAACCTTCTCCACTGACAGTAACAACTGGAGACACTGAACTTCCAGTAACTATTCCTTTGACAGTAGGAGTGGTAACGCATCCTACTACAACATTGACAGACACAAGACCTCAGCGACAAACAGCATTAAAAGCGCGACTATTTTTACAACAAAAAATAGATGCTGGGGAATTGTAATTTTATCTTCTAACTTTCATTTTTCTTTTCTTATGGTAAAGACCATAGACAGTTTCATCCTATGGATGTATATTTTATCTTCTAATTAAATGCTACACCTTCTCCATGAGAAGGTGAGGATAGGCACTGTTAATCAGATTAACAGGCATTTACAGTTAAATAGTTAGCTAGTCTACACTCAGACAAAAATTGGTGACATTGACACCAAAATTTTTATCTCCCGGGGCCCCCAGTATATGGAAAACTGATGAGTGGGTAGTTGGGAGGTAACGAAAATGGTTCACTGAGTAGGTAGGTAGTTAATCTAACAATCATTAAATTCCTTTATGTCAATAACTGGGTGGATGAAACCAATTGGTTGCTCACCAGAGTTATTCTCCACACTAGTATTTATATACTGTGTGGGAGGAGCGTGCTCGGTAGTGGAGATACATTACCGCTCAACCAACCGAGGAATAAACCAAGACAACGCTGGTACGAGAAGCCCCGCGAAGAGGAGAACAAAGGGAGAACGAAAACGAAGAACGGGGCGAGAGGACGTACCAGCAAAGTACGCTCTCGAATGAGACAACCGGAGAAGGGAGAGACTGTAATAACTAAAAGTAAGTGACTAATATGAGTTTTAACACCAAACAGTTAAGAACATTAAATTAAGCTGGGTCAAACAAGTTAGGCCTACATTGTGACCTAAGACCAGCATCAACTCATAGCTTAACAAAGGTGAAGGTAGATTGCCCTAACCTAATTCTTGTGAGGAATCCTACTGTGGACCTCAATTTATCTGCCCGCTCTGGACCATTTCCGGAATCTCTAGGCTGACCCCTCTAGGCTAGACTTGATCTACTCTATAGTTAGACTGGAGATATAAGGGGTGGGTTAATTGTGGACCAATTCATACAGAGCATTTTTCGCACCAACACTATACGGTCTTTTTTTATGCAGGAAGGAGGGGCCAAGGGCGAATGCCCGCAAAAGTGCCTCCCATTCATAGAGAGAGCCAAAATCAAGTTCCAAGGACCTCGAGATGTCGACACACAAGATTGTTCCAGAGTTCACCGGTTGCGTACATGAAAGATTGAAAATACCGATTAACTCTTGTACCTTAGACGGGGTGAAGAAATTGCGCAGCTGGTACAGCCCACTTAACCTCTTACAAGCTGTTTTAGAAAGTGTGTGTATGTGATTTTTCCAGGAAAGGTCACGAGAAAAGGAAACACCAAGAATGTTAAGAGAAGAGGAAGGATTGAATTGTGTATTGTTGAAGGTAAAAGATAAGGGGATAGTCATGTGGAAAATTGTCAGGTGCATCATAGCCGTCCCACGCGAAGCATTGAGGGTCTGTTGAGAGGGACGCTTTGGGGAGCGGGTGGAGGAGTGAAGAGTGGAATAATCGGCATAGGAGTGGAGAAGACAGGAAGTACGACTTAATAGATCACTGATAAATAAAAGGAAAAGAGTGGGTGACAGGACACAGACCTGAGGAACACCACTATTAATAACTAGGAAAAGAACAGTGGCCATCTACAGCTGCAGCTATAGATCGACTAGAAAGGAGATCAGAGATGAAGGCACATATAGAAAGATAGAAACTGAAAGAGGACAGTTTGGAAATTAAAATTTGTGCCACACTTCATCAAAAGCTTTTGATATATCTAGCGCAATAGCAACGGCTTCATCGAAATCCTGAAAGAAGGATCTACAGATCTACAGAAGCTAAGGCTAACAAAGACTAAGATCCACTCTAAGGATAGCCAGAGAGAAAGAAAAAGAGTAGAGGGTTAAAAGAAGAAAATAAGGGGATAAGTAAGTAGCAAAACCTATCATTCGTGGGTTAACATTCATTCAGAAAAAGAGAGAGGGAAAGACTCACCAAAAGACTGACCAAGACAGAAAGATATGCAAGATGATCACCAGTAGAGAGTCCATTGCAGAACCCATACTGACGATCTGAAAGAAGATTGTGAGAAGAGAGGTTTAAGAATCTTCCTATTAAGAATAGACAAAGGTGGGCAGGACCGAACTCCAGGAACTCGGTCCTTTTTAAGGACCGTGAGCGGGAAAGGTAGGTCCTTTTCTCAGTGAGGACCGAAATGAGGAGCGACGGTCCATTTTTAAGCAATTCCGGACGGTCTTTTTTAGTGATTTTAGTGTGTTTAGTGATTATTATCCCATCCAGTACCGCCGTGGAGGCGCTCTTCTCTTTGGGGAAGGACGTCCTCAAGCCGAAAAGGTCAGGGCTGTGACAGCCATTTTGAAATGCTAGTCTTCTTGAAGGGAAACTCAAGCATTTAACTTAACTTTTTTTCATCATTTATGTATTGTATTAATTATAATTTACGTTAATAAAATTTTTCACTTATATATAAGGACCGTCGGTCCAGTTTGAGGCAAGGACCGGGACAGGGACCGCGGTCCTTTTTGAGGGCCGTCGGTGGCAAGGACCGGGACAGGGACCGTCGGTCCTTTTTGAGGCCCGGGTGCCCACCTTTCAGAATAGATTTAAAAACTTTGGAAAGGAAAGAAATCAAAGGAATTGGACGATAGTTGGAGGGTTGAGAGCGGTCACCCTTCTATGGAACAGGCTGAATGAAATTGAACTTCCAGCAGGAAGGAACAGTACCAGATGTGTGTGTTTGCCTTGGTAGAGTGTAAGCACAGCACAGAAGCACAGTTCTTGAGAACAGGAGGAACACCATCAGGACCGTACGCCTTCCTAGAACCGAGCTCAGATAGGACAAATAAAACACCTTTGGAAGTCTAATTTCAGACAATTACAGTAAAGAGGAACAGCATCGGAATCGTCCAAGGTTGAGTGGGAGGTGAAAATTTGAGCGAAAAGTTCAGCTATATCGGGAGAAGAGATGGCAACTGCATCTACGCACTTCTTATACTAACAAATTTTCTCCAAATACAAAGTGTTTATGTACACCATTTTTCATATTATTACGGTTTCTTAGTTTCGCAATCAACTATTTCGCCGCAAATACTTAACATATTCTCTGCCTTTCCTGAAACCAATTTCATTATCTCTTGGGGTACGTCGTAACATCGCTTTCTATTAGTATAGCAAAGTTGAGCGACGTTAGATTTGCTTAGTAGTTGGAATCACCCGTGGTTCGGATCCCACGACAAACTGAAGGGCCTCTGTCACACGACTTTTACCGTTACGGAGGCTATACTCTAAGCACCGTTTCAAGTTCTCGGAGACACTGGCACCGACCAGCGGGTCTATAATCTTTAACTTTACTCATACATGTAATTTTGCGGTTGTACTTAACTCATATCATCACTAGTTTCACCTTATTTTTTATACAGCGAGACAGTCAACTTTCAGCAAATCAGTTCACAGGTATTCCACTTTTTCACGTCTGATTTGATTTTATTGAGAGTTGTTTGTCATTTTAACTTTCATACCAAAAGTTGGTTGTTCGTGAAATGCGATGATTAAATTTATAACATGAAAGAAAAAACGATCATGCAACTGATTTCAGAGAGGTTAGGCTGGTTAAATATAAAGCTGAAATTGCAATTCGATACCTTCCTCACTGTGTTACAGTTCTGTAACTGTTACTGTTGCAGTAATAATGATACTGCAAATAAGCACGAGACTATTTCATGCTGGAAGGAGTTAAATTGTTCCTTCACTCTAGAATAATCTTCCTACTCTAATGAAATAAACATCCGACTCCAGTTTCAAGCTTCACTTACGTAGAAATTGTGGTACCTTAGCTCGCATCAGGTATTGACATACCTGAATTCTAAAACCGCAGAAGTTCCATAATCGTCTTTCGTGCAACCACTTCAATACGTTATAATTTTAAAGCATATTTGTATGTATGCATATGTGTATATGTATTTATATCTATATGCATGTTGGTATTAAATACATATATATAATTTAACCAACATATAAACCTCTTTTGTCGATGCTACTCATCCTTCATTCACGAGGCAACCCGACCACCTCCACTTCAAGCACACAATTTCACCCATTTGATTCCATCCCAGCTTCGTTTTGTACAAACGAAGTCAAAATGTCTGTCCCGATAAATCCTGGCCACTCGCGTTCTATTCTCATTTATACTTCGAACATTTCATACTTCATATGTATCCATAAAATCTTCCGAAGAATACGGTGTCGTTCGTGAAAGTGTTTTGCAAAGATAGAAGAAGATTCCTTGCATGGAGATATGTCTATTCTAAAATCCTGTCAAACGTAAGCGGATCCTCAACTGGGAGTCGTTTAGTTTGCTTCACGAAATAGTAACATTTGTTAAACACGAACCATGAAAAATAAATTTGGGCAAATCTCTAGGAGTGCTCCATTTTTCAATATTAAACACTCATAAAACATATACCATTTGAAAGCTCACATTTTTCCCCCCGAGTCAAAAAATGTAGTAATCCAAAAGTATCAATAGCAAAAAAAGTAACGGTTTAAAAATAAAACCCTATACCGATCAATTTGTGATGCGTGATCTTTACGGGGGCTTCGCCCCCGTACCACCGAGACCTAAATTATACAAATGATAATGTAATAATATATTCATGTTAGGTTAGCGTAACAATTACCAAAAATACCATCTTAAACACACTGAAGATTTATAACTTAGCCAGCCTTTATAATGTAGTTAATGACGTCACGCGTCAAACAATTAATTAAATGTTACTTTTTATTTGCTATTGATACTTTTGGATTACTACATTTTTAGACTCGGAAAAATGTGAGCTTTCAAATGGTATATGTTTTACGAGTGTTTAATATTGAAAAAATGGAGCGCTCCTAGAGATTATCCTAAATTTGAGAGAAATTCAATTTGCATTAATAGTCTTGAATTCATGAAATTGGTCATAGTTAAAATATTTTCGAATTTTCAATCAATCAATCAATTTTATATATATATATTTTTTTTTTTTTTTTTTTTTTGTTCAGGAAGAACCGATTCGCCTCTATTTAAAGGGCATATCTCAGCGGAAAAACAAAGAAAAAGTGAGAGGAAAGACAGAGGAAAAAGAAAGGGTGGAGGGGACAGTCGAAGTGGAAAAAGACCAAGGATGACAAGGACTGCAGGGTCGAGCCCCATCATCCTTGGGTGCTATATATATATATATATATATATTATATATATATATATATATACTACTAAAAAGAAGTTAAGGGTCAAAAATATTTGTGCATGTAAATATAAGCTAACGAGCTAAAATGGTGACGACTAATGACAAAATAATTCTTTGATGGCTCAAGAACAGAAAACACAAAACAAAAACTTTTGATTAGACTAGTTTATTACCCTGATGAAAAAAAGTCATGCACCCCTCAAAATGATGTTCACACAAGTCGCAGAAGCTTAAGTTACTGGTGTAGCCACCGTTAGCATTCACACATTCTTGACAACGTTGGCGCATGCTGTTCATCAGGCGTTGGAAATAACGTTGAGGGATCGCTTGCCATTCTGCGACTAATCGCTGAGCCAGTTGCCGGAGGTTGACGGCAGGGACGTGATGTGATCGAACTCGCCGCCCTAGTTCATCCCACGCATGCTCAATGGGTGACAAGTCTGGTGAATATGCAGGCCAATCCATGTGCTGAACGTTCTGCTCCTGCAAGAAGTCGGTCACCACCCTGGCACGATGAGGTCTTGCGTTGTCGTCCTGGAACCAAGCTCCTGGTCCAATCCGCTGCAGAAGTGGAATTACCAGAGGTTGAACAATCTCGTTGAGATAACGCTGACCAGTCAAATTTCCGTTGACGACGTACAGAGGGGTTCTGTGGTTCATGGATATCCCCGCCCACACCATCACACTTCCTCCTCCAAATGGTAGACGTTGAGCAACGTTGACATCAGCAGATCTCTCTCCTTGACGACGATAAACACGAGCCCGGCCATCATTGAACTGGAGCGAGAAGCGTGACTCATCTGTGAACATTGTCTCTGCCCACTGACCACGGTTCCACCGGATATGACGTCTGCACCAATCTCGGCGAGCCCTTCTGTGACGGTCAAGTAGCGGTAGTCGGACTGCAGGACGCCGGCATCGCAAACCTCGGTCTCGCAGACGATTCCTAATGGTCTGGTCGGACACGTTGGTGTCTCTGGCAGCTCTGAGTTGATCCCGAAGATGCCGCGCTGTCGCAACGCCGTTATCATCAGGAAGCGGTCTTCTCGTGCTGTTGTTGATCGGGGTCTTCCAGAACGGGGGCGATTCTGAACAGCATTAGTTGTCCTGAACCTCTGCCAGAGTCTGCCGATAACGCTTTGGCTTACATTTAGACGCTGAGCCACAGTTCTCTGAGTTTGTCCATCTTGTAGCCAGCCAATGGCCCTTCCCCTGTCTTGGATGCTGAGTTGTCGTCGAACCATCTTCAAATTTCAAGTGATGATGAATGGAAAATGCTCAGCCCTTTTATTGCTAAAATTGGCATGCATGGAATGACACTCATGCAAAACACGTGCAAATGGTGCATGAGGTGTCACAATGGGTGTTTCGAGCAGTTTGTCAGTTTAGTCTGGCTAAGTTCGTGCTTCAAATCTATGAAAAGGAAATCTAAAGATAAGTGCAATAAAGTTTCTAAGATAAGTGCAATGATTGCATGTCCCACAATAACGTGATGTCTATAGTCCAAATGACAACCCAAAGGGGGATATTCTAACCCTATCTGGCTTAAAAAGAGAGAGATACAAAATGATCAAAAAATTTCCTTTGACCCTTAAATTCTTTTTAGTAGTATATATATATATATAAACACAGTATATATAGTGCAAATGTACAAAACGACTCTGCCATATTACTGTACTTGCCAAGCCAAGAGATCATCGTATTATATTTAGTTACTTCATTTTATTTTTAACTGATAAATTAGAGCTTTTTTAGTTGAAGTATTAAACGCGAGAGGTATACAAAAGTAGTTTTCCTATTAATTGAATCAAGATTTACGGCGTCAGCTTCAACGACGCTGCTGGTGTCGGAAGAAAAAACTTTGCTCTTGAAAATTTTTTCCCAAGTTGGTCGCAAAACTGCCAATGTACCGAAAGGTTTGAAAGGTTTCCTACTCGTGTTGCGATACACTTCAAAATTGCAATAAAGCAGAAGCCAATCCTGCTATCCACGAAAAACAAAAATTGTTAAAAAATTGAAATATGCCTAACCTCCAACCATGAAGCCAATCTTATTCAGTCTACGAATTATACATTTTAATATACGAATGTAAGAGAACTCCCATCAAAACTTTTTAAAATTCTTTCTTCATAACTAAAACCGCAAACGAGAAAAACGTCAAAATTTTTACTGTGACATCTAAAGAAGTCCCTTTGTTAGGATAGGTTGATTAACCTTATATGTCGATGATTTTGCTGTCTTCAAAGCTGCACGTTCGCACAAATACCATAATACATCGTCAAAATCACTTGTCCATAAAATCTCTCTTCTCTTGCCCTTAAAAAGGTTTGCAACATGGACTTCAAATCTGACACCCTTAGTCCATTTTCACTTTCTTCCAAACTATATATTGGCAAAATATCCTACGACGTTCACTATCATGAGACCTCTAGGCGTTAAAATAGGGAAATGCAAAATGATCAGTTTCAACCTATTTGAGCCTCCGACTAATCACAAAAGTAAAGAAATTAAAATTTGTTATACCCAAAAGCCATTACTTTCTAATGAAAAATTTATTCAGTTTGAGGAGGAAGTTTCATAACCAAGTTTACGGCTGCTGGTGAAAGCTGTCCCTCCCTCCCTCTCTCTCTCTCGTGTTTACACCTTCATACTGAACGTGATGGTGAAAGCTCTCTCTCTCGTATTTATATCTTCATACTAGGAACGTGAAAATACATAGTTCAGCTCTTTCACTCTCTTCGGGTTGAGTTTGGCCAGCCGCCATCTTGTAATGCTCAGGTTCAGTTCATACCCACCCAATGAGATGAGCAACACGGGTTTCGAACGTTACTGTCAAAAATATTCCTAGCTTCACAACCTTTAACAACATTTAGCCAAGGAAGCAAGTGGCATTTTGGTACAACACCGTGAGTGCAAAGGGAAAGAAGAGGAATTAATTAGGTTGCATTTATTGGCGTCGACACCATGGTGGGCGTCTGACCTAATCGAAGAGCCCGAAGCCCATGTCTTCATCACTCTCCTCCTCGGGTTCCTCTTCCTTCTTTGGTTCTTCTTTCGGAGCTTCCGTTGCAGCTGCGGCGGCAGGAGCGGCCTTTGTAGCGAACTTGGAAGGATCCTGTGGCAAGAAATTATAGACTGTTTTAATAGATGTTTGCGAAGGAATTCCTATTGCAATTAAAGTAATTACGTGTATAGAGTCAGAAAACTGCATTTATATAAATTTTTTAAAATTTACAATTCGCGCGGACTTAAAATTAAAAAAAACTTTAATTTCTCGTTTTTTAACTTACTTTCAAGAACTCTTTCAGGGTTTGGGCTTCCTTGAAGGTTATGTTAGTAACGGCAGCGATGGCGAGCAGGTTCTTAAATCCATTCACGATGGAATGAGGAATAGAAGCCACGGTTGGGTAACCGATCATCAGGGACACGGCGGCCACGTTCGATACCGCCTAAGTTGAGGATTTAAAAATGTCATTCAAGTTGGTGTTTTGAGAGAATAAATTTTACAAATTTCAAAACACTGAAAATACAAATGAGCGCGACACACTCACATCGGCGAAGCTTTTCATAAGATCTTCATTGGTGATGTCGAGGACCTTAGGAGAAAAAACAGTTCCCTGGTCATACACTTGAAGTACGACCAGCCCATATGTGAAAGGAGACACGTTCAGCATGTTAAGAAGCGTTGCCTCGCTCAAACCCACTTTATCTCCTTCCTTCAACAGCTGCACATCGTTCTACAAAAAAATTATATTTAACAGTCAGTACTTGCAGGATTTAAAATCTACATTGGAGACTCCTCTTTATACACCTTCATATACAAATAAATTTACATACCACAATTTCAATGGTACCACGAGAAATCTTCGTGGGAATCTGCAAAGCCTGGAAGAAACTAGTCTTCTCAGGACCCAATCCAGTATTCTGAGATGGGATAGTCACGTTGCATGGAGCGATTGCACCTGCACGGGCAGGAGCACGCTTCTTGTTCTGCAACAACTTGTCTCTGATGTCGACCAAGTCATCGTTGGTAAAGACAAATCCAACATTTTGAACAATGTGGGGAAGGATCCTGAAATAAAAATTCAATATCTAATGCAATTCTTTATGTCACACAAGTTTTCAAAAAACAATTTAAAATTTGTGAATTAACTAGCGTTCATGCAACTTGGCAGTTATTGTGGAAGAATGGGAGAACTTGTACTGACAAACATGTTCAAAGTATTCTTCACTGTGAAATTATGTAACAAATCTGAGCAGACTAATTTCTCATTGCGGCCTTCAATCCCTGCTTTTAGATATCAGCAAACAGAACAGTCTACATGAAATTTATACAATGTATACAAACTTAGCTAGTTAGCTAAGTAAAACATAGGTTCTGTTTGGAGACTAGGCCCAAGAACATTCCAAGTCTCCTTCATTGATTGGCAAAATTACTGACAAAATTCAGCGCACAAACTTGGATATTAGTCGCAGGATTAATCTTTTGTTAGATTAAAATTAGTCTTTGGTTAGTGTTAAAAATTGTATATGCTAATTACCTATAACATCCTATATTCTAGGTTAACCAATTTGGTAATTAAAATTTATTACTTATTGCAATGTCTTAAACATAATTCTTCCAATACAAATAATACTTCATAAATATTTTGAATATTTAAATCAAAGTATTTTACTATATAAATTTAACTTCATTGCAAGCGTGTGTCAAATTAGCCTGTAAACAGCATTAGGGTATCACATCAACTAAGGGATCAATCACAATTCTCAATGATTTGGAACATCGTCACATCTGAAACACTATGTACCTAGCTATGAAAAATAACATTTTGATTCTTCATTAGTTAAGGTTAAATAACTTAATTTGGGTACTAAATTAATTTCAATTTAACATATAGTATTACCATGTTTTATTCATTTTATGAGCAAATCTACTGAGTACCAATGGAAACTTTTCTTTCCAAAATTAAACACATTAATTACGGCTATATCTGCCAAAAATTAATGAAATTTTTGAATAGCAAATATTAGTTAATGCAAGTGGATTACTAGGCCTAAACCTATATTTTAAACAGTAAAATCTTAAGGTAGATATCAGTTTTGGAAGTTATGATATATTCCAGACTTGCTGTAATTTTGTAGTTGTGCAAGCCTACTATGACAAATTTTTAAATTATCCTTTTTCAATTCTTATACTGTACAACCCAAATGTGAACACTTCCCCCAACCCCCAAGTTGCAGTATTCTTCAGTTCCCATGTTTTAATACAAGTTTACATGCTAAAGAGCAAAATAAAATTACTATTAGGGGGCATCAATAAATGATGTCACACTTTGGGGGGGGGGGGGGGGGGGGGGGGGGCTGTAATTTTGTGACAGAGGGGAAGGGGGTCTAAAATTATTGCAACATCACTAAAAAGTGTGTTATGTTGACATTTTGAAAAGTTTCAATATAAAAACAAATAGATAGGATTTTTTTTGTCAACTCGTGTAATACAGGGTGTCCATAAATGTTTACCCTGAAAACAGTATGCTCATGTTTTAATGACTAATCTTACATCCATTTTCTTTTTACACGTGATCTTGTACACACACAGTTTCTGTGCTGGTGTGTTTCGTCTACCGCATTCACCACTAGGAGTGCTGTAGTAGCTGTTCAGTTAAGATGGTGTCTGTGACAGAGAAGGCACAATGTGTTGTGTGGCTTGCAGAAACAAAATCTCCTGTCAGTGTTCAGCGAAGGTTCAGAACAAAGTATGGAAAGAATCCACCTGATGTGAAGTTAATTAAGTCATGGATGAAAAAATTCTTGGAAACTGGAAATGTAGAAAAGGGAAAGAGCAGTGGTAGACCATCAGTTTCCGATGGGATGGTGGAAAACATTCAAACTGTTTTCACACGGTCACCAAGGAAATCGGTGAGACAAGCTTCATGCCAACTAAAGATACTGAAGTCTACGGTGCACAAGGTGTTACACAAATGTTTGAAGTTACACGCCTACAAGGTACAAATTGTTCAAGAACTGAAGCCTGATGACCATTCAAAACGTGAACAATTTGCTATTGACATTTTGAACAGCATTGATGAGGATAATGACTTCTTGTTACATGTTTGCTTTTCAGACAAGGCTAAGTTTCATCTCAGTGGTAGAGTCAACAGAGACAATGTGCATATTTGGGGATCGGAAAACCCACGTGCCGTAAGGGAGCATATTCGGGGCAGTCTGAAGATCAATGTTTGGTGTGGACTAATGCATGACCAGATAATTGGTCCTTTCTTGTTCGTTGAGAACACTGTTTCCACAACTGTGTACCTGGATATGCTCACCAATTACGCCATCCCCCAGCTGCAGGACAGGCAGCCAACTGTCATCTTCCAACAAGATGGGGCACATGTTGTTCGTGAAACTCTCGATGCAACATTTCCAAATCAATGGATTGGCAGGGATGGGCCAATCCCATGGCCCCCAAGATCACCAGACATTAACCCCACTGGATTTCTTTCTCTGGGGTAATGTAGACATTTTACGTGCCACTAGGGATGCACATGTGGAAGCTTAAGTTCATTAACTATGTATCAAAACTTTGTATGTTTATCTACTTATGATTAAAACTGTTTGAACACGAGTGTTTATTTAAAAGTTATAGCATGCTTTAATCAGGGTAATCATTTATGGACACCCTGTATTATGTAGCTGAAACAAGTAAATTCTTTTACATCTGGCTGCTTGCATTGCTAGATAACAAAAAAGCTACTATTTGAATGAATTTTTAAATGTGTTATTTCACCTTTTTTTTTTACAATTTTACATATAGTATGTGACTATGACCATTGGGGGGAGGATCTAAAAATTTGAAATTTTGCATGACATCACTTCTGGACAATCCCTGAGTAAAGTTATATTTAGTAACTCCAATAAGGTCCATACCTTTCAAGGGATGGAATGTTTTCTAAGTGCCCTCTAATTGCTTTACGCATCATGGTGTTCTTTCCCATAAGAATAATTGCATGACCCCTGAGAGCAAGGCGGATCTCCTGCATCTGCTTGGAACCAACATGATCAGCCCCAACAATAAAGCACTTGTTGTACTCATCAAAGAGTTGAGTGATTTTGGTGAAATAGTTTGATTTCCAAGTTTGCTTGTCCACCCTAACCATCTTTGTGTGGATTAAGGCACCTTCAGGAATTAAGGACTGTAAAGAAAGATAGTTAATGCAAAATTAAACACTGCTTATACAAAGTACAGTATATAGTCCACACACACACTTTGAAAGATATACTAAATGTTAGCAATTGGTTACATTTTTAGATGGAATTATTATTTTGGTACTTTCTTGTTATCCCAGACCCTAGACTTTTTGCCAGTTGCCAGACTTCAATTTCGACACAGAATATCTTCATTAAAACTAATGAAAATATCACAACTTAACCTAACCTTACCAAATAATTAGGTTAATTGAATGCCCAGTTAGGTAAACTGTACACCCTTGATAATTGGTTTGGTTAATTCGTGATATTTTCTTTAGTTTTAATGAAAATATTCTGTGTCAAAATTGAAGTCTGGCAACTGGCAAAACAAGTCTAGGGTCCAGGATAACAGGAAAGTACCATTATGTTTTAATGGAAACTAAAAACATCTGGAAAAATTCCTCCTTTGGACTTGACAGCTCACAGAATCTTATTTGAAGGCCAAGGGAAATATGTTGAATTTACACTAGAGTTTACATTTTATGCAAACTTGCCTACTTGTGTAGAGCTCTACAAGAGATAGCTGAATGTAACACTGTATTGGAGAAAAAGTCTGCTAGGAAATTTTCATTGCCTGAAAACAACAAAAGCAAATAGTCAACACGCTTCTTTAATATAGTTATCCACAAAACAGCTACCAAATAATGATGCAACTGAAAGAATACAAATTAGCAATTCCCTCCCACCTCCCTAAATACTCTTATTTTTTATCATTTTAGGTATTTCCTTATTCCACCACAAAGGTTTCTTTTTCTTAATCTTAATTCCTGGTAATTCTGGAAGTAATAGACATGTACATTGCATAGGTTATCCTCTAAAATAACCTTGCATCTTGACCATCTCTAACATTTTTATTGGTAAATTCTATGTTCCACTTTATTGATCCTAAAAACAAAATTTACTGTACAGCTAATCACCTTTTGGGAAGCAAGGAACTACTGTACAGTGGAACCTCAATATACGAACGCATCTCTATCCGAACAACTTTTTCGAGAAAAAATTGTCCTTGTATACGAACCATTCCCTCATATCCGAACCGAAAGAAGCCGGTCAGAGGAGGAGGGGATGAGTAAGGGCAACATTTCCACTGCAGACATTAAGGAATTGTGTTTTCATTGGGCTAAAACACAGAGCATGGTGGAGAACTGGCACCCTAACATTGCTGTAGTGAATAGTAGCATAAATTTGTTCAATGACAATGTGATTGCATACTTTAGAAACATTTTGAAGAGTAGGCAGACACAGACAACATTGGACAAGTTCTTTACCAAAGAAAAAAAATCAAGTGCTAGTGAATCCCCAGCATCTTCTAGTGCTACTGCAAAGAGACAGAACACCAGAAGGGGAGTTACCTGATGTTTTTATGGAAGGTGACTCCCCTTCCAAACAATAATCTCCCTCCTCCACCCCACCTTCCACTTAGGCCATCATCACTCCTCAGCAAAGGTAAAGTTCAGGTTAAATTTTCATTTATTTGTATAATATTGCATTATTTATTGTTGTTACAGGTTTCATGTATGATTTTATGCATGTAAGTCTTATTTTACAGGTTTAATTAACCAATATTTTTACTTAAAAATGTTTCGTAAGGGGTAACTTTTCGGGGTCTGGAACGGATTAATCCAATTTACATTATTTCTTATGGGAAAAATTGATTCAATATACAAACAATTCGATATCAGAACAACCCTCAGGAACGGATTAAGTTCGTATATTGAGGTTCCACTGTACTTTCTTTTTGTTGACATCCCTATTTAATTCAATCTTAAACAACAGAATTGTTACTATTCCCTAATGACAACTCTTACTGGACGTTCATTAACCTGTTAACTGTGCGAGTGCCCAGTTACGAATCAAGCCAAAAACACAGGCTACACAGAGATATGTCTCAGTTTAAAATTTAAACCTGTGTATATACAGGGCTGGGTAGAAATGGTCAGAAGCGAGAGCCCATGATATTATGGATTGTGCAGCAAATGGATTAAGAATTCCTCACTTATTAGAAAGAGCCAAATCTAAGACTGTAGGTAAACTGACCAGGGATCAAGCAAACTACATTAGAAAGCCATTATGGAAAAACTATATATACTTACAATATGGTATCATATGTAGTACCTTCACTTCTTAATTAAATATAAATTATTAATTCACTGAATTAAATATCTACAAAATTGCCTCAGGATTGGTGACATGGCCTATTGGGAATGAATTTAATTGCCATACATAGAACCCAATTGGGCCCACCTAACGAGAAAAATTTATTATTTCATATTCAAAACTTTCCACTGCTGACTCATGAAAATTACTTGGAGAGAAGAGTCAATGAACTTAAATTTGAAAAATCAGTGAATTCCTAAACAAACTATTTATATTTTGTGGCACTGAGTTTGCTTTGGTTAAGCCCTGCTTTTGGTAAATTTTACAAGTGTACATTATAGACTTTGTAAATCAAAACGATGGTTTTTGATGCAGTTTGAATGAAGGTTAATTTTGTTCAAACCTCAAAAACAATTTTAATATATAACCTAACATAACCTAAAATTCCTCAAAAGCCTGTAATGTACTGTTGTAAAAAAAATACCCTGCTTTTAAGCAAGAAAGATGTACTTAATCTTCCTATAAGTTCTAAGTGAATACCTCATAATATAAAACTAAACACAAAAGGATAGGCCTATTCCTTCAGGTATTTAAGTGTAGTGAATGCCTATATTAATTAAACCAAATAAATTCATTGTGTAACTCCATTGTACCATGGCCCTACATCAAAACAGAAGTGAGGCCCAACAAAATAAGAAGACAATTTCTTTCTTCACCATTAGGCAGCACTAAAATACCAAAGGCAAATAGGTAAAACTTTACAAGACACCCACATTGCCATGAAACATGCTACAGTAACAAAACATATATCAATCAATAGAGCAGGAAAAATGGTGCAAGCAGCTATGTATCATTTTGAAAATATTAGAAAAAAATAAAATTATGACTTATGACACTATGAAGATGTTACTAGGCCTATCATAGCTTAGCACCATTTGGATCTTTTCCATTTCATGTACTATTTCCAATTTTGTTAAAAATAAGATATTTAATGTAGGTTAACTGAATGCCCAGTTCGGTCAACACGCCCTTGATGATTGGTTGTCGTGACATTTTCATTAGTTTTAACCAGGGATGGGGTCAAATACAATTGCCCAAATACAAATATAGATACAAATACACTTTTTTTTACGGCCAAATTCAAATACAGATACAAATATTCACATTTATAAATCCCCAAATACAAATATGAAGCTTCAAATACAAATAAAATGCAAATACAATTTTTACTGTATTTGCAAATTTCGTACCAATTTCATCCTAAATATAAACAGATAATATTTACTTGACTTCGGCTACCCCTCAAGTAAGACAATACTGGTATAGTACTTATTGTATAAAACTTAACATTGCAATACTTTGGCTCTTATCAAAGTAGACTTCATTTTCACACCAAGGCAAGAAAAGTAACAAATTCCTCTTGTTTATTATTTTTATTAGAGAAAATTATTTCACACTTCTTGATATTTCTGCACTTTTGCATAATTAAAGAAAATAAATTCATATTTCTCAATGTTTGATTTTTACTGTTCATATCAATTTGTAGTTATATGCACAGTTATATTACATTAGTGTTTGACTGTATTTGAAGCAAATACGGCAAATAAAAGGCTCAAATACAAATATGCAGCTTTTTAAATTCTCAAATACAAATACAAATGCAAATATCCATTTTTGTGTATTTGTAAATACAAATACGTATTTGACCCCATCCCTGGTTAACGAAAATATCACAACTTAACCTAACCAATCATCAAGGCCATACGGTTGACCTACATTAAATATCTTACTGGTATTATTGCAGTTTTGGCCCCAATTGGTTCTTGGCAATTTTGACGAGTTGTTTAGCTGTATCTCTTCATTTCTGACAACTTTTCTAATACCACTACTGTCACAAATGGATAATAACGGAGATAATAAATATAATAATTTTTGGTCCACCATATTGTCTCAGTCTAGCCATGGCTAGTGTGTGAAGATTGTGCTCTTACTCTGTTTGAAGTGATTCATAAATTTTTTAAGAATAACTGACTTGCTCCATTTCTTTCATTCTCATGGTTAGGATAGGTTAGATTGAGTTGGGTTGGGTTATGAAACTTATGTTTTTCTTTTGTTTTTTTGATGTGATTCACTTGAATTTGACATCCATTTCCATCGCAAATCACTCATTTTGGGGATTTGATATTGTCAAAAACAAGTTATTTGCAATAGAAATGGATGCCAAATTTGAATGAATCATATCAAAAAACAGAAAATCATAAGTTTCATGTTCAAAATGAATTGGGGCTGAAACTGCAAATTTACCATCTTATTTTCAACAAAATTGGAAACAGTACATGAAATGGAAAAGATCCAAATGGTGTAAGCTATGATAGTCCTAGTAACACCTTCAGTGTCATAACTTTGTTATTTTCTAATATTTTCAAAATGATACATAGCTGCTTGCACCATTTTTTCTGCTCTATCAATTGATATATGTTTCATGGCAATGCGGGCGTCTTGTAAATTTTTACCAGCAAATAAATTTAACATTAACCACTAAAAGCAAAGTAATAATCTACTTAAGCTCCCATCTCTCTGATTTCATAAATATATATCAGTAGCTTAGTTTCTTCATTAGGAATGCGATTTAGACAGTCTCTAGTAAGGTAAATGGGATCTTTTCTGTTTGACTGCTGCCATTGAAACATAATTAAACTTTTTGTATTTTAACTGAAATGTCTTGATGATACAAAATAAGTTACTTTATAAAAAAGCTTTCCTTAATTTCCCCTTCAAATTTTGTTTCTTCTAAACAATTTTAATTACTTTCAAGATCCATGCTTAATTTTTAAGTTTTAATCGTGTAGGCCTACTCAGAAAAATAAGGGGATCACCTGAAGATCAGGGCCTCCAGCCTTCTTTAGTTAGCTTTATAAGGCTAACTAACAAAAATATCACGACCTAACCTAACCAATCATCAAGGTCGTACAGTTGACCTAACGATTGGTTAGGTTGTCGTGATATTTTTGTTAGTTAGCCTTATAAGGGTAAGTAAAGAAGCGCTGGGGGCACTCTTATGTTTCAATGGTGGCAGTCAAATGGAAAAGATCCAGTAAATGCTTCAAAACCTAACAACATTTTGAAGTACAGCTCATTTTGTTAGATACCTTGTATGCTACCTGTTTTGCCTCAAGTATTCAGACCCTCAGAAAAGGTTGCATGCCTTCCTCATTACAGCAGTCCAGTTCTACCTACCATACTAATTGTGGAAATGTACATATGGCTTTTGTTAGGTTAGGTTGTCTCAAAACAACTGGCATTATAACAAGGCGAGCTGTGCTTCAAAATGTTGTTAGGTTCGGAAGCATTTCCCTTACTAGAGTGTAAATCACATTCCTAATGAAGAAACAAAGTTACCAATGTATAATTTATGAAATCAGAGAGACGGGAGCTTAAGTAGATTACTACCAAAAACAATACATAAAGAGGTCCTATGAAGATCTACACATACATAACTCCCTAATGAAAAAATGCAGGGCTTTTGTCATTCTCTCTCCACTGAAATCTGCTGGAAATTTCCAATGGATGAGGTAACAGACAATCAACCCATAACCCTATACAGTTTTTTCATAGCCATCATTACAGCACTCAATATAGATCATATAGGCCGGGCTGAAACTATCATTTTTGTTTGATTTTAATTTATCAGTGACTAACAGTTGGCTTTTGATATAAAAATAAGATTCCTGAAAAAAATAATTGGTGGCCACCACCGTGTGTCCAGCCACCCCCATTTTTGTAAAAATATCTAATGCCGCACTAGCAAAATCAGGAAAATGGCAATATCTCTTCTTTTGAACATGCTAGAGAGATGGTTTGCATACCAAAAGATGCAGAATTTGATTTAGAACAAATTATTAAGAGTGGTATTTTTTCATAAAACCTTTAGTTTTTGAGTTATTTTAGAAAAACTAATGTTTTGGGCCCATAGACCCCCTTTCAACTGAATGTCAACACAATAAAACATTCTCAAGCTGCAAATTGACATGTATTAGTGGTTTTCAATCAGCAATCAAAATCAGCCATTTTAAATTCATTGAAAATGCTTTTTGACATTCCAAAATGCCAAACATTAAATTATACAATTAACAAATTGTCATTTTGTCATATTTTAGCATAATAAATAATAATCTAGAACTTAAAATATTTTTTAGACACAATCTTTCATTAATTTACGTGATCTAATTTTGTTTCTAATAAGACCATCTCTACGCTCATGACCTACAACAGCCAAGGATGCTTCAGTGACAAGCTTGATGTGCCTTTCAACATTCTGACTGTGGTACTCGTGATCCAGTTTCAATGCGGTATTAATGATACCACGCAGTTCATCATTACTGAATTCTTTTAATACAGGTGGAACAGCTTCCCATTGGGACATAGCAGACAGCTTTGAAATTGATGATTGGCTTTCTAAATACCCTAACATTCTCATCTATAGCAGGATATTCATCAGTACCACCTTCATGATCCTCTTCATTCTCATCATCCATCACTTTCAATTATTCCACCTGCAAAATCATTGCTACTACCAGATTCATCATCAAAATCCTCTATAACTCCCCTCAGACACAGAACTTTATTGACAGCACACCACCTCATCTTCATCAGCCAGCATTCCAACTAAAATATTTTCACCACGAGCAAAATAGCTATTATTGTTTAATACGTCATAACAAATTTCTCTAATTTTCCTATTGGGGAATTTATTTACTCTTTGGATCATATTGAATAGGTTTCTTGACCCATCACTTAGCCTCTTATTAGCCTTGATATTGAACCAACTGTGAAAGTATACTTTGATGATGAATTCTACTATGATTTTGAGGTTCTTACTGGGTCTTTTTTATGAAACATAAAATTGAAGAATTCTACAGGCTAAGGTGAGCCATCGAGTGATTTAGCAGGCCAACTTCTAGAGTGCAAGGTCTTCATCCACTTCACCAGTAATAATTGCCCAGCAGATGCAGTATCCATAGTATTGGTCTGTTGATAAATTATTGACCACCTCATTTGGTAGAAGCACAAATGCAGGATAAGGTATAGATTTGAAGTCCACAACATTCCATTCTGACATCCCCATTGAGCTGAGAACCAATAGGGCCAGAAAATTTGTCTGGACTTTTTGTTGTCCCATCTAAAGTTATGAAGATGTGTAAGTGGCAATTCATTTAGATGCAGAAGACAAATATCCCACTGAAGAGGTTGCCCTAAAAACATTTCCAAATATCTGATTGACCCATGCATATGTCCTGTGTTAGTATTTGTCCCATCTGCTTTAACTAAGTTTAATTTGGCCTCAAGTTCTGTCCCTTTAATGATCTTATAAATGCCATGAGCAATGTCAATGCCTTTGCCACTCTCCGGGTTAAATGGTTGAGGTAGAAATCATCTGAAAATAAATGTAATTAATTTTACAATTAAATAAAAATGAAAAAGGAAGGAATAAAGTTAACTGGACAGTTGTCACTTAAAAAGAAATTTTTTTAAGTAATTGAAATATTACTTTATAGTACAGTAATATAACAGCATAACACCTATAACTGTATGAATGACAATCATTTCCATTTACCTGGCTCTCCAGTAATGACAATGTTCCTCTAGGATTGTGGATGTATAATACTTTTCATTTACTTTGTTAACAGCAAGTGTAGCATCCTTTCTACCATCAAAGCCAATGCCAGTCACTTTTTCAAATATCACTTCTTCCTCCTCCTTTTCAGCTCTCAATTTAGCTCTCTCCCTTCTCAACTTGTTTCTGAAAAGTATTTCAAAAATATTGGCCATGCATTACTGCATTAGCATTATACAAAATACAAAGGTCAGTGTCCTGTTTGAAACTAATTAATATAAATACAAAATAGAAATTTTGACGCTAATTAAAAATAATAGTAAATCTGGTGATTTAGAACTTATAGCAGAAGCTAAGAAATGTAATATCTAGAGTGATTAAAAACATACTTATCAATAACATTTTGTATGTTATCTGGGGTGATTACTCCAAAGTCCACCAATGTAGCAGAACCAATAGCCGCTCCTGCTCTATCACTTACTTGATATCTGTTAGGATATTTAAAGTAGATTTACATATCTATTGTCAATGAATAATTTATTGGTAATCTTAATCTCTTAGTCACAATGATTTCACTTTAAGCTGTATTAAGAGATTTATCTTTCAGTACTATACCTGTCACATGCTTCAGCTAATGAGCATAATCTAGTTCTGTTCTGTAATGTTGAGACTTCTGGAACATAGTCTGCATCAAATGAATCATTACAACTATCGCTATCTGTCAACTCAGGAATGTCCATAGGTTCAGGAGGATGAGGAACTGATTCTTTTGCTTTTTGGGATTGAATAACCCATGATTTGAATTTTAAGTCAGTGGCTGTTTCTGGGACTTCTTTCAGGGTACAGTAACCATGCCTAGTTGTTTTCTGGTCCTACAAAGTGATTATATTTCATTACACTATAATGTATCTTTTATCTATGGTCTCTATATGTAAATTGAAATTCTTACAAAAATGAGAAAATACTAAAATATTACTTATTAACATCATTAATAGTGTATTATTGATATTACTAACTTATTAAATGCACTTTAAAAATTGTAGCAAATTATTAATAATATTAATAATTGATAATTAATTAATATTAATTAATAATTTACAACTTGAAATTCAATCAACAGACCTACCTCATAAAACTGGTAATCAGATTCAGTCATTTTTAGCAAGTGCTTTTTCTCTGTATCTGCCAACAGTTTGTGATCATGTTGATATATGTCAAATAAAACATTTACAGTTTTCAGAAAATCATCCAGATCTTGATGATATTTAGGTCCCCTTTTCTTTTTGTCATACTTCAGGAGGTGGTTGAATTCCTTTATTTGGGTTTTCAGTCGGCTCTGTATGGCATTTACTGATATTGGATAAACATTAGGTTAATATTCATTTTAATGCTTTGTTCGTTTTTGATAGGAGATATTCTATGACAATTTAACATATAAATTCATATTCAGGACACCTTGAAACCTCAGGGAAACTGCTAAAAATCAAGGAAATGTAATAATTATTTTTTATGGAAAAAAAAAAAATTTAGACGTAAAAAGCAGCCATTATAGGCCATTGACCGAGTATTTAGCTCTTAATGCTGTTAAAATTTTAACGAACCTCGCCCTCTCCAGTTTTATGGGGAGACATCTCGTGGCAAAATTAGGAAACATAGGTCAAATCAGCCAATTAAATCTGGTTTTTGTTTCACATGACCTTATCCAACCAATCAGAGACATACATTTTGAATCTCTCATAATGCACTCATTCAAGAATGCTTTTTCAGTCTGGTTTTCATTATGGTTTGCGGAGGTTGTGATTTGGATTACTATCAATTAATACCTACCCACCTCAAACTGTGGCAAAACTTATTGTACGTTGGGTTATTCTTGACAAAGCTAGATGCACAGCTCTATTTAGCGTTGGCTTCCGAAAGGGCAGTTAATTGGAGGAGTTTTTGCTTCGACATCTGCGAGCATTGGCTAGGGCGGCCTAGGCCAACAAGTTCAAATTTGTGGGCCTGGCAAAATTGTCTATTTATTCCTGTTGGTCACCGCTCATTTGTATAAACACCCCAACGCTGCTATTGAAGGTTAAAAATTGCAAAAAAACGTGGGTTGTTAAGTTAAGTTAAGTTAGGTCTGAACCAAAACATATTTTTCTGGTGTTGTTTGCTCAAATCTGAACTTCGTTTCTTTGGGAAATGAGCCATTTTTGAGAAATTTTCAATTTTAAAATTTCTCAAAAATGGCTCATTTCCCAAAGAAACGAAGTTCAGATTTGAACAAATCATACCAAAAAATACCAGAAAAATGTGTTTTGGTTCAGAAAGGAGAAAAAGCACTAAAATGAATAATTACCAAACATCATATGTGACCCACAATTTATGCAATTCCTCAGAAGTAGCTCTCAGTACAGCATCTGTTTTATAGTCTCCGAAACACAAACACCTTTCAATAACTTGCTTCAACGTAGGCAATTTTCCTAAAGGAAACTGTTCTGCTGGCATAAAACGTACATCACCAAGTACTTTAGCAAATGTTGAATTCAATGACAAATTGCAGTTAGAAACTTATAACAAAGGCACCTGAAAAAAAAAAAAAATTTCAATTTATTACGTTTAAAAAAAGTTCATGAAGCAGCCCCACCCTCTATTCTTTAATCAAGCATAATGGATGCAAGATAAGGAAAAGTCATATCATGTGATTACTATGTCCATGTTAACATCCTTTTAGGGCAATGTTAGTAATCAAAAAGCCAAATCATGCTTATTTTAGAATTTCTTTTGTCACTAAGGTCCGTCGAAAGAGGGTCTATGGGCCCCAAAAATTAGTTTTTCTAAAATAACTCAAAGACTAAAGGTTTTATGAAAAAATACTACTATTAATAATTTGTTCTAAATCAAATTCTGCATCTTTTGGTATGCAAACCATCTCTCTAGCATGTTCAGAAGAAGAGATAGATATTGCCATTTTCCGGATTTTACTAGTGTGGCATTAGATGTTTTTACAAAAACCGCGGTGGCCAGACACACGTTGGTGGCCACCAATTATTTTTTTCAGGAATCTTATTTTTATATCAAAAGCCAACTGCTAATGACTCTGATTAATTCTATCTTGAGTTTCAGCCCGGCCTAAATTAGATCAAGCAGGTCTTGTTTAACAAATCTTTTGGAGTTCTTAGACCTTTATTCCATAGAGAGGTGGTTTGAGAGATACATCCTAATCTACACCTGGAAAATTCTAGAAAGGCTTTTAGTTGCCCCCAATACCGAACCAATTGTGCCTACCTCGACAAGAACTGGCAGAATATGTCAAAAACATCACCACCCACCAAACAGTCTGAGGATACAAACCCTTTAATATAATAGTATCTCTAGGCAGGGTTCTCGCCTGTTTAACTCCTTGCCTCAGTACCTTAGAGATATAAGTGCAGTCCCAGTAGATACTTTTAAAAAACACTTGGACATGTTTTTAGCCAACATACCCGACCAACCCACAGTACCAGGGTATTCTTCTGCCAGACCATCCCCCACAAATTCAATAGTGGACCAAATCGTAACCTAACGGGGCAGTCAATTAACCTAATTAACAAAAGTAATTTGAGTGTTGAAGTACCGTTTATTTTTGGTTGGTTGAATAATTTGGGGTGCCAAAATAGGATACTGCCGAATTTAACAACTCTCTGCCCTGTAATTTAGCTTCAATTTTTGCATTAATTTAGGCGTTACGGGACATGCTAACGAGGTGAAGGCGTGATATAGGGATTAATAGGGATTAATAGACTTAGGTCTATTTAGGACCAACTTGGCACTATACCACACGCCTCGGAAGACCAAGTTCACATTCATACACAAAACTGCTGCTCCAATAACTGACTGATTTTAAAAAGTAAATATAAAATGAAAATTAAATATTTCACTTACCAAACACTAACACGTGAGAAAGAAATTTAAAATGAAGTTCACACTCGGTCCACGGATGTCTATGATATGTTGAAATATTATGCAAAGTAAATTCCCCTATATGAAGAAAAAATACCCGCAAAATATTTTAAAAAAAAAAAAAAAATTATATATATATATATATATACACACACAAACTCAGAATGGTCCCCTGAGAAATTTATATGTTAAACACAGACCGTGCATGGAACAAGGAACTCTTCTGGGAAAATTAAATCCACGTCGGGCTAGCATCATGAAAAAGAAAAACTATGGTATTTGTCATTTACCATTACTTATTCGGACTATAGTGGATTTAATTTTCCCAGAAGAGTTCCTTGTTCCATGCACGGTCTGTGTTTAACATATATATATATATAACTTTAATGTTACACACAGCCCCTGCATGGAACAAGGAACTCTTCTGGGAAAATCAAATCGATCACAGTCCGAATAGGTAATGGTAAATGACAAGTACTATAGTTTTTCTTTTTCATGATGGAAACCCAACGCGGGGAACGGGTCACTCGCAAAGAGGCCACAAATATAACCTTCTTCACCAGCCATCTGCCAAGCAGATAAGATTCAGTTTTGGAACAGGATCGAGGGTTTAACCCTAGACCCTGTCCCAAAGTTGGTTTTTTAATCCCTGTCTCTGGTTCTTTAATTTGTATGCTAAAAATTATTGTAGCCGCTGGGCGTGTATAAACGAATAGGGGCTGTACTAGATTTAGTGCAAATTACCCTAACCGCTAGGTATATATAAACGAATAGGGAACTGGGTGGGACGGGTGTGTTACTGAAAACTTCTCTGGTTCTCCCTTAGTATGTATACTGAATGTGGTGCAGATTACCCTAGCTGTTTAGGGAGTCTCTTCCCAGTCTTCCCCCTTCCAGGGAGGGTCTGGGAGGAGCGGTTACGTTACTAAAACCTTCCCTGGTTCTCCCTTAAGGTGCATACTAAATCTGGTGCAGATTACTATAGCCGTTGGATGGGCGTGTATGAACAGACAGACATCATC
Source organism: Bathynomus jamesi (assembly GCA_023014485.1). Classification (NCBI taxonomy): domain Eukaryota; kingdom Metazoa; phylum Arthropoda; class Malacostraca; order Isopoda; family Cirolanidae; genus Bathynomus; species Bathynomus jamesi. The sequence goes on along the minus strand of JAJOZX010000359.1, from coordinate 1,186,596 downwards.
ATCATCATCCCAAATATATGTATGATAAATTTTTTTCTTATATTTTTAATTATTATTTTTTGTCAAGTAAGCCGTTTTCTTTTCGTCCAACTGATTTGCAGTCAAGTCAAGTCAACTGAGGTCTGCCGTGTTCTTTTCGTCCAAAACTAGAGTTTTGCCGAAGCCAGCTCAGGAAGTAGCTGGAGAAAACTCAAGTTACTTTTTGTAAACAAACAGTTTGTTGTCTTCAGAATCAAAGGTATTTCAAGAATTCATTGCATTATTAGGTCCATATATAAAAGAAAATATATTTTATTGATGTTATACTAGATTAAATTTACGCCTTTATAAGCCCTAAGACTAAGTAAATAATTGGCATTCAATCATTGCAATTTTGGGCCTATATTAGCCTAGGCGAGCGTTGTTATTGCTAGTTCAAACCTAAGCCACAGTCCAGGCCTTATTCAGTCTTATTGTGGGCTGGGTACGTTGCAGAAATTTGAAGTTAGGACTTGCTGCCTTGTATTGAGTGTCCAAACAAATAAGAGCCTTAATTTAGCACTTGAACTACGAAGCAGGCCTGGCAAAGAGTGGGTCTAACTGAATTTTGTTTACATTTGACGTCACACACTCACGTTTCCGCGTTCTCTTTGTCCACACACCTGACTTGAGGTCAGTGAAAAAAATGTGACTTCAAGTCAAGTTTTGGACGAAAAGAAAACGGCTTAAAAACAGGAAGTACGAAGTATATCGCAATCTAGACAAAGTCTACGTTTTTACAAATTTCATATTCGTTTGTGAGGTGACGTGTATATATATATATGTATATAGTGTAAAGTCACTAAAGGGAAAAATTAAATGAAAGCTGAATGGCAACACGAAGGGATAAACAGAGCAACGCGGGCTGTTCGTGTGTTTTGGCTAGACGAGAGCATGGTTATTCATATCTGACTAAGTCGTTGGTGCTAAGTTTAATTTGGTGATGTTTCTAAGGTGACAAATTGGGTAGAAAGTTGTCAGTAAATAATAATAGTTAGGGGTAATGTCTATAGCTTCTAAATTAGTAAAGTTAGAGAGTTTAGGTAGACTGTTTTGTGGGACGCAGGGAATCTATGGTAGGCCCTAAAGAATATCTAATTCAACGCACCGGTAAGTGCCTTTGTTTGTTGTTTAGAAACCTAGTAACTTAGCGGGGTCACTAACCCCAAGCTATTACAGTTTGTGAAATAAAAAAAAGCCAGTGAGACCAAATTTGTGAAGCTGCACTCAAAATCTAAATGGCTCGCTTGTGAGCTTAAAGTAAATGTTCAGATCTCACTGGTTTAAAAATTTATGTTTAAAATCTTTTTTATGAACCCATACTGACGATCTGAAGGAAGACTGTGTGCAGGGAGATATTTATGAATCTTCCTATAAAGGATAGATTCAAAAACTTTAGAAAGAAAAGAAATCAAAGCAATTGAACGATAGTTGGAAGGTTGAGTGCGGCCACCTTTCTTTGGTACAGGCTGAATGAAAGTGAACTTCATAAGGAAGGAAAAGTACCAGATGAAAGACAAAGACGAAAGAGTTTGCCTAGGTAGGGTGTGAGCACAGAAGCACAGTTCTTGAGAACAACAAGAGGGACACCATCAGGACCGTACGCCTTCCTATCGTTGAGCCCAGATAGGGCAGAAAAAACTCTTTGAAGAGATTCTAATTTCAGACATAATTAAGTCAGAGAGAGAAGGAGGTGGAGGAACAGCACCGGAATCATGTATGGTTGAGATGGAGTAGGGTTGGTCAAAGCTCGCATTATAAGATGTACGAATATCTTTTTGACTCTTGATCATCCTCCTTTCGAGATTTCGGTGAAACTGTTGTTATTGCACTAGACATATCAAAAACTTTTGATAGAGTCTGGCACAAATCCTTAATTTCCAAACTGTCCTCCTTCGGTTTCTATCCTTCTATCTGTGTTTTCATTTCTGATTTCTTTTGTGGCTGATCTATAGCTGCGATTGTAGAAGGCCACTGTTCTTCTCCTAAAGTTATTAATAGTGGTGTTCCTCATGTCTATCTCCTGCCACTCCCTATTTTCCTTTTATTTATCAATGATATGTTAAGTCGCACTTCCTGTCCTACCCAGGACTTCATGTTTTGCGTGGAACGACTACTGCGCACCTGACCTCTGGTCTTTCTACTATCTCTGATTAGGCCAGAGCCTTGTGGCTTTCAATGCCTCAAAAATTCAGTTCCTTCATCTGTCTACTCGTCACAATTTTCCACACGACTATCCCTTTATCTTCAACAATACACAACTTAATCCTCCTTTTCTTCTCTTAACATTCTTGGTGTTTCCTTTTCTCGCAATCCTTCCTTTTGTTTTGTGAGGTAATACTTTTGGTACCTTAGCACATTAAATATTTATATGAAAAAATCTAAAAGTATTTTTGATGTCGGAAAAAGAGATATGTTAGTCCTGATTAAGTTAGATTAAGCTACATTAAACCATTTTAAGTTAAATTAAGTTAGGATACGTTAGGTGACTCCTCACTCTTTAAGCATTTAAAAAATAATCTCCTTCGAGCCCGCAATTATTCCGTCACTTATTTCGAACTTCCCAAGATAGGGAAATACAAATTTTTTTATTTTTTTAATGATAATAATAATAATAATAATAATAATAAAGGATTTACATTTAATTTCCAATATTCTGAATAGTTTTTTACTTTCAGCATTGAGTTTCTTAATAATAATTCTAGATAAGAATTTGCAGTATGCTAAGAATACTGTCTTCATTTATTCTGCTGACGCGTTTCGTTCATATACTTTGAACATCTTCAGAGCTTTTTACATAATTTTAAAGTAAAATGGGTTATATATATTTTTTTAATTGTAAATTTGATACAATTTCAAATTAATTTAAGAATATTCGAAAGTTCATTAAATTTTATATTAATTTTCGGTTTTTCATTTTAATGTAAAAGGCTTCGGCAATTTTTAGTTTTTGTACGTTATATGATGAGTATAAATAAGATTTGAAAGTTTTGTGAGATATTTTTTAAATTTAATATTTTATGATCTACTCTGTAATGTTCGTTAATTTTACTTGGACAATATTTATGTTGGTATGCTCTCTCTTTAATGTGGTTTGTGGTGTAACCAATGTAAGTCGACGTACAGTCAACTACAGGACATGTAAATTGGTACACCACATGATGTTGCTTATCAGGGTTTTTGTTACGTGTCGAAAAATGGCTTGATAACTTTTTGTTTTTATAGTATATGTTAACATTGATAGTTGTAAATTCTACAACCGAAACACTAGCTAAATTATCTAACTTAAAAATAGCCAACGCTGAACAATTTGTTTCTCTTGACGTGGAATCACTTTTTACAAATGTACCACTCATGGAAACCATAGAAATAATTTTGGACAATGTTTACAATAATCAAAATTTAATTGCACCAACCTTAAAAAAGAAGATATGAAAAAATTACTTATTTTGTGTTGTACAAAAACTCCGTTTAGATTCTGTGATGAAACCTACATACAGATAGATGGTGTTGCTATGGGCACACCATTAGGACCTACCTTCGCGGACTTTTATATGTCAAACTTAGAAAATAAAATAATGAAAGAAAACAACTTCTACAACCCAAAACTGTATACGAGATATGTCGACGATATCTTGATACTTTTTAAAAACAATAACCACATTCCTTTATTTATTCGAAGACTTCATGAACTAAATAAATTAAAATTCACATTTGAACCTTCCTTGAATAATACACTCTCTTTTCTCGACATTAAAATATTCATTGGTCAAAATGGATGTTTAACGACTGGTGTACGTGTTAAACCAACAGACAAAGGAACGTATTTAAATTATAATTCATACTCACCAGAAAAATATAAACTATCAATAATAATTAAAACACTCGTGCACAGAGCTTTCAGTATATGTTCAAGTTGGCAACTATTTAATCAAGAAATTGAGAGAATAAAGCAAAATCTAATAAACAGTGATTTTCCGCTATTTTTAATCGATGATATCATAAACCGAACTCTAACAAATTTATATAACAAAAATAAGGAGAGGATGAAAATAAAAATAAAATACAGGTATAAAATTTTACTTCGAAACAAGAAACCCAACAGACTAAAACATGAAGAAAAATGTCTAAAACATATATTAAAGAGCACATAAAACCAATGGATAAAAAAAAACTATCAATGTTGACATATACTATAAAAACAAAAGTTATCAAGCCATTTTTCGACACGTAACAAAAACCGTGATAAGCAACATCATGTGGTGTACCAATTTACATGTTCTGTAGTTGACTGTACGTCGACTTACATTGGTTACACCACAAACCACATTAAAGAGAGAGCATACCAACATAAATATCGTCCAAGTAAAATTAACGAACATTACAGAGTAGATCAAAAAAATATTAGATTTAAAAAATATCTCACAAAACTTTCAAATCTTCTACTCATCACATAACGTACAAAAACTAAAAATTGCCGAAGCCTTTTACATTAAAATGAAAAACCGAAAATTAATATAAAATTTAATGAACTTTCGAATATTCTTAAATTAATTTGAAATTGTATCAAATTTACAATTAAAAAAAAATATATATAACCCATTTTACTTTAAAATTATGTAAAGCTCTGAAGATGTTCAAAGTATATGAACGAAACGCGTCAGCAGAAAAAATGAAGACAGTTGTTGTTGTTGTTGTTGTTTAGCCGATCAGCCCACCCTGATCGAGCAAGCCGGCGGCACGCAGGTAACCGATCGCCCTCTCCGGAGTGGACCAGAGGTTCAGCGCACTCGTGATGTTGTGTTGTGTTCGTTGTTGTGCTAGAGCGGTACATCCGTCATAATGTGTTCAATTGTTTGTGGTGTGTCTGGCACAGGGCAGGTGTCGTCTATGGAGTTGTCTAGTCTGTGTTTATATGTATAAGTTGGGGTGATGTCCACATCGGAATCGTGCTAAGTTAACTCGATCCGATCTGCTCAGGCTGATCTCTGACCTGTTAATGGGGCGGCTTCGCACCTAGGACCGCATTCGGACCGAGTCGTGTCAGTGCTTTGTGGGTTAGGTGTGTGTGTATGTGTTTTCTGTACTGTGTGATGTCTGTGGGGCGTGGTATGGAATGAGTATTTGGTTATAATGTCTCTCTGGTGTTACCTTAATGGTGCGAGGTGTTGGTGCTGATTGTACATGTAGTGGCAAGGGTGTTGTGGGTTAGTTGTCGCTGCTGCCATGAATTGTGTTCCCCTCATGTCTAAATGTTCCCTAACTTTTAGTATTTTTTGTTTCTGTGTGCGGTGTTTCTATTGGGTTGTTTGAGTGCATCCTGTAATGATACGAAGTGCGTTGTTTTGTATTGTTTGTAGGTGTTTATGTGTGTGTTTGAGATAATGGGTGCCCAGCATGGGCTAGCATAGTCCATAACTGAGCGAATATATTGTTTGTAGATGAGTGATGTTGTTTCCTGCTGGTGTCCAAAGTTTGTGCCTGTTAGTACCCTAAGCGTGTTAAGTCTTGACGTACATTTGTTTTTTAATGTCCTGAATGGGTTTGCAAAAGATAATGATGTGTTGTATGTGACACCTAGTATTTTGGTTCTGTGAGTGTGTGGAATGTTGATGTTGTTTAGTGTAAGTTGTGGAATTACCTGGTGTTCTTTTGTGTTGCTTGTAAGCAAGGTGATGGTTGATTTTGTGGGCGCTACTTTGAGTCTATTGTGTGTGAGCCAGTCTTGTATACTGTTTTTATGTATGTTTTGTAGGTTATTTGTAGCGGTGTCGATGTTGTTGTGGGTGGATGTTAGAGTGATATCATCTGCATATGATGATAAGGTAAGTTTGTTATCTATGGGTGTTGGAATGTCATGCATGTATAAGTTGAAGAGTGTTGGTGAGGAACAGAGCCTTGAGGGACCCCGTTCGGAAAAAGCTTGTTTTTGGATGACTTGCCATTAAATGTGACATGTGAGTATCTTCCTGAGAGATAGTTGCTCAGCCACCTTTTGGTGTTATTGTGCATGTTTGTGTTGAGTATTTTGTTTATGAGAGGGAAGCGTGGGATAGCATCAAATGCTTTACTAATGTCTATTGTTGCTAATAGTGTACGTTGAGCTGGTCTTCTAGAGTTGATGCCATCCATGATGTGCTGCGTCAGGTTAGTGAGTAATGTCGTGGTTGAGTGGTGAGGTCTGAATCCATGTTGAGTAGGCGATAGTGGTATGTGTGGGTTGGTGATTTGTAAGATTAGTCTTTCTGTTACTTTGGAAGGTGTGCATAGTAAAGTAATGGGTCTATAGGAAGCTGGTTCTGTTGGATTTTTGTTTGGTTTGAGTAGTGTAATAATTTTACCTTGTTTCCATATGTCAGGAATAATAGAGTGTTGGTATGAATATGTGCTGATATTTGTGAGAGCTAGTATTCCTTGTGGGCCCAAGTGTTTAAGGTGTATGTTAGATATGTTGTCTGGTCCAGTAGCCTTCGAATTTTTAATGTTTTTGATGATCTTGGTGGTCTGGTCTGTATTGAAGGGTGTAATGGTCGTGTCGAGTCTGTAGGTTTTCTTGTGTCTGGCTGTTTGTTTGTCTGCGTGTTTCTAGTGTGTTTCTCTCTGTTTAAGTGACTTATCTTTGCGTAGTGATTAACTAGAATGTTAGCTTGTTGTGTGTATGTTGGGATATTATTTTGGCTGCGACAGATAGCCGCGTGTGAGGTGTGAATGCCGCTGTTAGAGTGGGTAATGCTGTTTATAGTCTTGTATAGCCTGTATGTATCTGTGGAGTGGTTTAGTGTTGTTATGAATTCCCTGAATGTTTCTGTTTGTTTTTCTTTGAGTTTGTTGTTTATTTCTGTGTTGAGCTGTTGTATCTGCTGCTTTATGCTTCTGTGTGTGGTGTTTGTGTGTTATGTTTGAGGTTGTTACGTTGCCTTATGAGGTGGGCTATTTCTCTAGTGTAATTTGGGTTGTATTTCCTAATGTTGCCCTTGGGTATGTATTTGTTTGCATTATTGATAATCTGATTAAATGTCTTGAGTGTTGTATCGATGTTTATGATGGGTGTGCTGTTTAATGTGGTGAATTGTTCCTCAGTCTGTATTTTGAACTGTTCCCAATCAGCTTTCTTGTAATTTCTGTAAGTGTGCCTAAGGCTGTTGGGGCAGAGTGTAGAATGTGTTGTAATGATGATGGGCAGGTGGTCTGATGACAGTTGTTTTTCTGTTCTCCATTGTGTATGTGTTGCTAGTGAGGGGGAACAGAACGTTATGTCTGGGGAGGAGTTTGAGTATCCTGCTTGATGTGGTATGTGTGTATGTTCTTCTGTATTGTTAAGAATGAAGAGGCTGTTTAGTTGTGTGGCTATGTTGGCGCCTCTGGTGTTGTTTTGGTTGTGCAGGTACCAACTAGTGTCTTTGGCGTTGAATTCTCCTCCTAAGATGACATTAGTGAGAGAGGCAAGATTGTGTAACTGTGGATTGTAATTGGCTGGCACCTGAGGTGAACTATCTGGTGGGATGTAAATGTTGATTAGTGTGGTGTTGTGTTTTGCGCGTGTTTTAATGTTAACTGCCTGTATTTCTATCGTGTTATCTGCTTGGATTGTGTTTGTAATGTTTTGGGTAGCATCAGTGTAGCTAATGCTTTTACGTATGTAAGTGATGAGTCCACCCCGTTATCCCCAGTACGATCTTGACGGATCGCCGTGAAGTCAGGGATGGTGGGTGTTTTGTGTGCGTTTAGTTTTGTTTCTTGTATAAGTGCTATGTGAATGTTTTGTTTGTGTACGAATTCCCTAAGCTGCATGATTTTGTTTGTGAGGCCATCTACGTTGTACTGTAATATGTTAATATTATACTTCTGTATGTGTCTCATGGTGCTATTGTGTCTATGTCTTTGTGTATGGTGACATGTGTAAGTTGTAGTGGGGCCTGGATTAGTCTTAATGTCGCCAGAGAGTAAGAGTAGTTCGGGGAGCACGCAATTGTTCCCTGTAATTGAAGTATTCTTAGCATACTGCAAATTCTTATCTAGAATTATTATTAAGAAACTCAATACTGAAAATAAAAAACTATTCAGAATATTGGAAATTAAATGTAAATCCTTTATAAAGACATAGGCTGATATCGACTTTCTAAAATAACAATAATAATAATAATAATAATAATAATAATAATAATAATATATAGGTTAGATTATCTTAACTATAATGGAGCTGATTCTGTCTATCTATCTGTGGAAAAAGTCGCACTAAATAATTTCATACCGAAGATTTTGAAAAGAAATTATAAAGGCAGCGAAAGCTTAATATTTACTTTAAGTTCACGAGAACTTAGATTTTAAATGCGGCTTCACAAATCTTGACACAATGGGTTCGGATGTGAAGTTTAAGATTTTCATGGCTGAGTTCTTTTCTATAGTTTTATTGGCCGAATGACTTTTCTCGATTTCACAAACGTGGATGGAATTTTTGAGAAGCGTCCACAGACTATTTAAACTGGTGATGAGGGCCGTTTCTAGCCATTAGGGGGTCCTAAGCAGTATACCCATTTGAGGCCCCACCCCTCCATCCACCAACTCACGCCTTACTACATACAAAAAATGGCTGTGTTAATAAAAAACAATTATGAAACAATTTTAATGAAACATTTATGTCCAAAACAACAAATATGTACTTTCAAAAGACAAACAGAAAAAATACTCTTCATGAAATTCCTGAAAATTAGCTTATACATTATTTAGAATAAATGACACAGAACTATGTATAAAAAAATAATGCAATTATCAACTACCAAACAATTACTAACTCTACGATACAATCGTGTAATAGCTAACAGTTATACAGAACAGTTTGTATCTTCAAAATTTTTGCCTCCTAGATTTTTTCTGGGCGAAATCATCAATAACATCATCATATGAAATCTCCCTGCCAACGTCCTGGTTGATGCTTATGATACCAAGGCCACTGAGGCGATCCTGCCCCATTGATGATCTGAGGTAGTTCTTGATTAGCTTCATCTTAGAGAAGCTCCTCTCGGCTGACGCTACTGTCACAGGTAGAGTGCAGGCAATTCTTAGTGCAACCCAGAGATTGGGGTATAGTTCCTCCAGTTGCTTCTGATGAATGAAGGAGAGAAGCTCCAATGCAGTCATGTTGTGTGAAGGTAAAGTCGGCAAGTTCTTAATTTCGAGGGCCAGTTTCTCTTCCATCAATGTCAGAGTCAGCTCCAAGCTCAGCATCTTAGAGAGCTTTTCACATTTGCAGGACAAGTCTTCCTTGTTCATTGTGGTGAAGTTTAGGAGAACCCCAAATATGTCCCTCACATCATCTAATGTTTTGAATCTCTCATTTATTGACCCGATGGCACAATCCACCACCACATTGAAAAATTTGACTTCCAGCCTCTTTAAGGTAAATGGTTCGTCATGAGCTTCGTAAGCAAAGTGCTTTTTTGTGGATCTGAGCCTCTTCTCCTTCAGCACAGCCTCCACATTCATTTCCTCACATATGTCCCTAGCTACGACTTGTGTTGCAACAAAACCTGTGTTTCTGTAGCTGGTGAGTGAGTCTTTTGTTTTTGTGAGGAGGTTGACTGCCACATCAAACTGCAGTGTAGGAGACTGCAGAAGTTTGCTCATATGGTTAACTGGATGAAGAATGTCATACGATACTACTGTGCAAATCTGAAAGCAATAAGACCCTACCTCCTCTGCAAGTGCTTGTGCTTCAGTTCTGGCTATGGCATCTGTGGCATTGTTTCTGACTTCCAACAGGGCCTCTCTGATGTTGTGGCTTTGGTATCGCACAGCCTCAATGCTCTTAAGCCGGCTCTCCCACCTGGTTTCACTCCAAGACTTGAGTGTTATGTTCACGTGCTTCTTTAGGATTGTCCATCTCTGTGTAGCTGCTGCAAAAAGGTTGTACAATTTTTGTACGTTGCCAAAGAAGCTCATGGCATCTATGGAAGCTTTAGCTGCATCAGCCACTACAAGATTCAGAGTGTGAGCCCCACATGGAACATAGAGTGCACGACAGTTCTTCTCTAATAACCTTGCCCATCAAAGTGAATATTCAGTTCATCTAATCTCTTCAGAATCAGAACTGATAAACCCAGGCCTCTACTTTCTGAAGTCTCAAGAAAGCCCAAGAAGTATTCTTTTATTTCTGGTACTTCACCCATTTTAACAGTTCTGATAATAATCGACATCTGTTCTTGGTGGCTTATGTCTGGAGTGCAGTCTAAAATGAGTGAGTAATATTTAGCTTGTCTTATTTCTGCAACAATGGCATCCAAGATCTTCCCACTAATGGACCCAATGAGCTCATTTTGAATGATGTTTCGTAGGTAACGTGAATGACTATATTGGCCACTTTCGACTCTGCTGATGTGTTGTTTCATCACTGGATCAAATTTGGCAAGCAGCTCAACCTCCTTCAAGAAGTTGCCATTGTTTCGATTGTACAATGTAGAGGAAGACCCCCTGAAAGCAAGGTTTCTCTCTGCCAGTGATTGGTTTATACTTACAAGACGTGCGAGAACATCTCGCCAGCGTCTTCGCTCTACCTCCATTAATGACATTTCAGTTTGGTCAATGGTCCTCACAGTTTTTAGCCGCAGTTCCAGATCCTTCCATGTTGCCATGTTATCTGCATGTTCTGAACTATTTTCATGGCCTTTTAGAAGCGAACCAACGTTTATCCAGTCTGAAAATCCATCCGTAATTAGTTTGTACGACTTCCTTGAAAACAACTTGCAGCAGAAGCAATAAAGAGCATCATTCCTTCTAGAGTACATCAGCCAGCTTCGCTTTATTTTTTCCCCATTACTTAATGTTCTGTACATGTAATGGTGATGAACGCTTCTACCGTCCTCTCTTTTAGGAAATGTGAAATCTGGACTGATTTGAAATGGTCCTCGAGACACCAGATCTGTCTTCAAGGCATCTGACAGGAAAACTGGCCAGTCATACGGATCAAGCAGTGGAGCAGATCTTGGTTCTTGTTGCTCAGTAGAAATGCTTGTGTGTGGTGTTTGAAGCTGAACAGAAGATGGGCCACTTGTTGGTTCATCAGGCTCTACTTCTACTGGTGTTTGAGGTTGCATAGAGGATGGTCCTGCTGTTGGCTCATGATGCTCATCAGGCTTTGCTGAGGATGGATTTTCCAAATATTTCAGTAGTGCTCCTGAGAAGAACATAACATTACATATTTTGTTAATTTTTGCTAAAATACTCTTTCTTATCTTGTTTGATAAGTGATCTGTGTGAACAGAATTTGAGGTGATGTGATCCATTAAATTTCACATTTCGAAATATTATAAATATTACAGAGACTAGCTTACTCTACACGATTCCTGAGCACTTGCCTAGCTTGATGGTCTACCTAACCTAGTTGCCTGAACTGTAATCATAAGAATATACAAGTGGCACATCTCACCTGTGCTACTGGAAAGCTTCTCCTCCTCTATTTTCTTCTTTTTCCGTTTTTCAGCTCCTGATGGATAATGTCGTTTCATTTTCCAAGATGCACGAAGTCACATCTAGTTAACCATAACTAATCTGCTAAATAATAATAATCATGATAATAATGATAATAATAATAATAATAATAATAATAATAATAATAATAATAAGGATAATAATAATGATAACAATAATATTAATAATAACTTCAGCTATATTCCTATTCTTGCCCACTGAGCTATGACCTGGGAGCCTGTCAAGGGGCCCCCTAGTAGCAGCGTGGCCCTAAGCGGCCGCTTAGTCTGCTTATGCCAGGAAACGGCCCTGCTGGTGATTATTAGAATGAGGTGTTGATGTTATAGGAGGAGATTATAGACACCAATCGATCAGGAAGTATTCCGGGGTGGATGTTAGGCAGGAGTCAGGGAGTGCCGGAACTCCCGTTTCTCCTGTCACTGTCCTCCTTAGCTAATCTTTTTCCGTGTCTAATCTACCCTGTGAGCAGTCCAGCATGCTCTCAAACACACATTTCTCCCTTTATTCCTCACTACACATACATGCATCTTACACACTACACAACCTTTTCAAAATTTATATTAAAAAAAATAAAAAAATGGCATCACTGAGCCTTGGAGACCCTGTTTTTGGTTCTCCGTCTTCTGTGGAGGGGTCACTTATGCGGGCGCTCGCCCTTAGCCCCCTCCTCCCTACATTAAAAAAAAAGGATGTATGTTAGAGTTGATGTTTATATTAGAATAAGAAAATATAATTATTTGAAACAAGATTTTTATTCTACATTTCTTTTTTCCTGTTTGTATAAACAGTTGTCCGGAATTAGGTGGGGCCGAAGCCCCAGCACCGTAGGTTTGGCTAAATGGGCCTGTAAGACTTACTTTAGCTAGTTTTTTAATATGTAGTTTAAGTTCTTATTTGTTTAATAGGCTTATATGGAACTAAAAACGCTGGTACCTCGCTTCTGCTCAGACGTAAGTGTGTGTGTGTGTGTGTGTGTGTGTGTGTGTGGGCAAATGGGTACAAGCAAGGTCGATTGTGTGATAATTCACAGATGTAGTGGAGTAGTTTTTTGTGAGGTAACGCTTTTGGTACCTTGGAACATTAAAAATATTTTTATAAAAAAATATAAAAACATTTTTATTGTTCGAAAAATAGATATGTTAAACCTGATTAGGTTAGGTTAGGCTAGATTATGGAATACCTCACTATTTAATGACAACACGAATCACCCTTCAAGCCCTCAATTACTTCGGAAAAACATTTATCACGCCCTTCTCTGTTCTATGGCACTTAGGTTAGGTTAGGTTAAACTGGATTTGGTCAATTATATTTTTAGATACAGTCGACCCTCGACTTACGTCGTCACCGTCTTACGTAATTTCGAGTTACGAGAAGCCCCCATTGACTGTAATTGATTCATCTTACGTAATTATTTCGAGTTGCGTAATAGCTGCGTAATCGCAAACGCAGTGCGTGACCACTCACTGGCAGGACGCCGGGTATTTCACGTTATTTCATTGTTATTTTTACTGTGCACTATATAACTCTCTCTCCAATGTAAGTCTAAATTAATTTTTTATTATTAATTTTTAATATGTATTTTCTTTTACAGATCGTGTTTCTTAATAATAATTATTAATTACCATTATAATAATTCTGTTTATATACACTGTTTTTATCAAAAAATTTAATTATTTTATTATTTTCAATACTTTTTTGGGGTCCTGGAACGGATTACCCGATTTACACGTATTTGGGGTTCGACTTACGTCATTTTCGAGTTAAGTAACTCATCTCGGATCGGATTAATTACGTAAGTCGAGGGTCGACGTATATGGATTTATAAAAGTCGGTATTTTGCTTATGCGGAGATGCGCACATGTGTGTGTATGTGTGTGTGTGTGCGCGCGCGCGTTTTGCAGATGGGTTGGGCCCTAGCCAAAAAGAAACCATTTGATTCCAGTCATTATAAATCAAAAGTCAAGGCCAAGCAGCAGGCCTGGATTCATGCTGTGATGAACAGAATCTCCCTATTTTAAACTTACAACATTATTTTAAAAGAAGTCATTTCTGTAACTTTTAAAGAATAATGGAGCGAATATGTAAGAGAAAAAAATGTTAATTTATCTAACAGAAAAGCCTTTGCTCTGAATTTGTGGCACACCCCATACTTCATTTGGTTGGATGGTCCATTTTACGTCCTTCGTATACCAAAGGACGCTGAGACGGCGGTAATACTGCTACCAACCGGGAAAAATAAGTCCCCTTTAAAAGGGGAACTGAGTTGAGCCAAATAAATTGCGTGCAGCGAGCTCGTTACTGCATCCCACTCTCCATTTCTCAGAATGGCTTGGGACAGTCCTTCGTTGGGTTTAATACTTTATTATTATTAAAAAAATAGTTTCCATTAATCACGAATGATTTTTTTCCTTAATCGCTATACCTTCATTTAATTAAAAATTAATCAGTATTGTTATAGTGGAGGGGTTCGGAGGGGTTGATCCACTGTTTTTAGGTCAACGTACCACTTTTTTGCTACCATGTTTTTCCAAGTACCCGCATAAGGAAGGTAGGAAGGAAGGTGCATGTACCACTTAATCAAAACCGTAGTGAGGAGGAAGGACTATGGTGTTCAATTTTGAATTTTGAGCCTAATCTAAAGAGTTATATTTACTCTAGTAATATTCAGCGATATTTGTACTGAAAGAAAAACCTTGATTTTGGCTTTACACGTTATCGTTAAATAATTTGACATTTGACTTGAGAGCAAATTGGATAACGCGCAAACCCACAGTCGGAAAAGTTGCGCACTCGTCGCGCAGGCTTGGAATCACTGTTATGGAGAATTGAAGGTAAGCTTTTATACGAGTTCTTATTTATACGAAAGTAAAAATAACATATTCGGGCTTTAAAATAGTACAACGAATCACGGTTATCTTTGGGTACAATTGCGGAAAAAAGTTCGCAGAAAAAAATATGAAAATTTTCAAAAAGTTCCCAAAATTACTAATTAGTAACTAATGTTTTGTTTTTCCAAATTTTACACTAATTTCGCCAAAAAGGAAAAAAAAAATCAAGAGAAAAGTTACTAATTAGTAATTGTTTAGGCTTTTTGGAAACAACTACGTCAGGAGTATAACGGAAAGTGGACAATGTTCTGAAATGTATAGCAATTTTATTTTTTCCGGAACTATTAATTTTGTCTGTTAATATCATAAGTTATGGTTTAACTTATCATATATGAGTGTGTGTATATATATATATATATACTATCATAGAAAACTCCATCAATAACGGTCCATTAATTTTATATGAAAAGTGGAGTCAAGTGAGCAGCGCAGAGGAGGGTTCCTTCGATCTGTTATAATCCTTTACGGCCGAAGAGGATGTTTCATTCTGTTCTTTAAAAGAATGTGTATCAATTGAGAAATACCCTCAACTGGCCAAATTAGCCTGTTTTGGCACTTTCAAGATCTTTTAAAACCCTCAGGACATTAATAGCTCAAAGTGCTTTCAAAATGGGACAAATCCGTCTTCTGTATATAGAATTTTATTGTGATTTATATTTTTTTTTTCCAAAATTTGGACGATGGAGGTTTTTCTTTTTGTTTTCTTACATATTATTTAACACAAAACTGTTCCAAACGATTTTTTTATTTTTTTTTTTTAAGTTAGGCATTAAAAAAATAATTTATCTTCAATTATCACTTTTTAAGATTTGGACTTTTTTTGTAGTTTGTTTGGTGTCATAAATTGACTGATTGTGTATTGCAATGTTTATTTAAAATCTGTTTATAATTTGCTTTTAGATACAAAAACTTTGCCTCTGGAATTATTCCCAAAACGGTTTGGTATAAAAATACGAGCAAATGCGATGATGATCGCTTTGAATAAAAATCCAAAATGCGTTATACAGGGCGTTAATAAAGTCACGCAAGTAAATATGGCGAAGTGTACATGCATATTCACTTGCGTGACTTTACGGACACCCTGTACTTTATTCTTTCATATTTCTTCCAAACTATAAAATATGATAATTTCTTCAGCAAAGTTTGATCATTTTTCAAAGTTTTTGACTTGTATATAAACAATATAATTAAACCTTTGTGGAGGATTTGCAAAATGGTTTTAGGATTTTAAAAAGTATATCTCCTGAGATATATATATATATATATATATATATATATATATATATATACACCTTGTTTAACCTTGGTTTTGTTTCCGCCTGAATTGTTCATTCTGACGAAGGTCAAGCTTGTCATTCCATCTTAGCCCTACAGTTTAACATGGAATCCGAACCACGCCCCGCCACGGGCGGTCAGAAATTACAAAGTTCTCGCTCGGACTCGATCTCACGACCCAGTGTCTTAACCACCAGGGTACCCATTTATCTACCAACCAATTTTTTTTATTGTGTGAAAGGATGAAGAGCTGGGTTTTGCTGCACGCCGCCTGCCGTCACTGGGTCTCGATCCCGGGGCCGATGGATTCGTAGTTAGTGATGCTGACCACTACACCACCGAGGTATATATATATATTTTGTGTGTGTGTGTGTTTGTTAATAATTATGATTAGTATTACTTGCATTTATACAAATGCAAGTAATTTTATATAATTTAAAAAATAATATTGCAATAAAATTTATGTTGGATGTTGGAAACGCATCTAAAAAGGAATTTAGCAAAAAAGACTGAATTTTTTTGAAAATCAAAACTGTTTTAAATTTTTTAATATGTACAAACGCAATTTATGAAAGCTAACCCAAAATTTACATTTTTAATATTTGGTGTGATCGTCTCTTTGATTGGAAATGGTTATTGGCCAAGAATTTATTCCCTTCATTAAAACAAAATAGGTCCTCGTGAAACGTGAAATGGGTTTTAGAATGCCATTCAGTTTATAGGCCCTCACATTGAGGGTTTCCCATTTCAGATTTAAGATTATACCAACTGTTTCCACTTCTCTTCAACTCAAATTAGATTAACTGAAAAGTTAATTAACCAAATTGTGAGTGACGAACGATCACGTGTGATTGTATGCACGTAACCAGAGTTGCGGAAGGATTGAAACTTTCGATGGAAAGTTTCGGGAATTTTCAATGCGTTGGGAATTTTTGGAATTTTTGGAATGCTCAATTTTTGGAATTTTTGGAATGTTAAATTTTTTGGAATTTTTAAGGTTTATTAGTTTTTGTTTTGTTTTTGGGCAGTAAATAGTAAACTTTAATAAATTTAAGCATTAAGTTCTGGCTTCTTATATAAATTATTTTATTGAGTTCAGGTGAGTTTGCTAGGAATGTAACTGGCTAAAAATAGGAATTTGAAATCAGTATACAGGTAATTCACGTTTTAATATTCATTAATTGGCAAGATTTATTTTTACATTGAGAGTTTCCACTTCAGCATTCTATTCTGGGAATTTCCTTCTTGTGAAATAATTGGAGGTTAAAAGAAATTTCAAGGAGTGGGGTTTTTCATTTCAACATCTACTCCACGCTACTGCCAGTTGCCAGTATCATACTGAAGCGAATCATTTGCCAACATCATCAACTGCATTTTCAATTGCTTTACTTGGCTGCATTATTCTACAGTTCTCTCAAATAATCAAATTGCACAGAATAACCTGATTCAAGAATACGCACCCGTTCGATTTATGAAAATAAATGAAAGTTTTCAAAATTCCCCAAAATTCATTAACATTCCCAAAATTTCCAGCGGAGATTTACCGCTCTCAACATTTACAATCTTACACGTAACACACACACACACACACACACACATACTTAACACATTAATATTTGTTGAAGTATTAAAATATACGGTAAATATCATTAAAACAGTACAAGAGAGTTCACTAAAAAAAACACTTAGGGATAAACATTTTATACACCTAATAATAATCTTCTAGATGTCTCCAAGCAAGATTCATATGCAAATCATCCACATAAAATCTGAATCTTGTGGAGTTTATTTTCTCGCCAAAATTTAGATTAAGTGTTCGGATTGATTGTATTGGATATTTTTTAAAATTATATAATTAATAATAATAATAATGTCTTCAATATAAACCCAATAGGTTGACCATTTCTGTTCGTAGGAAAATAAAACAACATCACTTTGAGTTTTCATATACTTCAAGAATATGGATGCGTCTTGTGAATTATATTATGGTTACTTAAAGTTTATCTATATAAGGTATGAGCAAATGCGTGCATAATTCATGAGGAAGAAGATGCACCTTAGGTTTGTTTGTTTCCTGAGGCTACTGCGATTTAGGTGTTTATGGTCTTTTTACTTTACGTGACGAGGTCACTTGTCAGAAATCAGCGAGTCATGCATAAGACAACAATTTTTATGCTCGCAGTGTTGCATTAATATGATGGATATATGAAATTTTTATGATATAAATGTGTTTATATTACATATTTAAATATATATGCTGCAAACCCACAAGGAAAAAGAAAAACGCCAGGAATAGGTATTATAATAATGTAACTGTAAAGGAATTTGAGAGTAAAAATATCCTTAGCCTACCTTACCATGTTAATTTTCAATATCTTCCGACTTTACTTAAAGCAATTGCATCAATGTAGTCTTTAAGTATAATAATACTGTTAAATCACGCCTAATAAAGAATAGCCCGGAAAATGTTGTTGGTTGTGTGTATTCGATTGGATGTACACAATGTAACTCAGTATATATAGGCCAAACGGGTAAAACGTTAGATATTAGGGTAAAACAGCATAAATATGCGTGTAGAACAGCTAATAATTTCAGTAGTATGGGCGCAAAATGGACGCGTGCAAGAATGTTGCAGATATAATGATTAATGTTGCAATATTGCAAAAGGGGGCTGGGGTATGCATGGAAGTGAGTAGGGGTATGCAATGAAGGGGGTGGTAGGTATGCAGTGAAAGGGGTGAGGGAATGCTGCAGGTGCAACAAGGGGTCATGAAACTTGGAGGCGGCGTTATCCCCCAAGAAAAAGACAGGAGAAGGAGAGAAAGGAAGAAAGGTGTTCACCTGGCTCATGCCAAGTGCATAATAACACTTCAGCCGACCCGCCGTCCTCTTATACAGTGTTGCCAGATGGAATTTTTAAAAATCTGATAAATCTGATTAAAAAATCTGTAGAAATCTGTAGATTTATAATATTTATCTAAATAATAATTTTGACATATTTTTATTTAATTTACTGTCTTAAGGTATTATCAATGATAAAATCTTGTATAATATTTTCTTTATTTTTATAAACTTATATAAATATGGCACTTTAACATAAAAAAAGTAAAGTAAATGAAAGTAAACAAATTGAATTCCGTTACTTTGTGACAAAGGAAATACCTTTTGGTTATTGCTGTAATAACTATAAGAACACCGGAATACTTCTTTAATTCATACACATAAATGAATCCAAAAAAAATCCTTTTTAGATTTAAACAGATAAATATCATTTTTTTCAACAAAAACAAAAACATTCCATGCTACCATGACGTAGAGGGAATATCAACCAATCAGCGCCGATTAAATGATTTAATCGGCATGTATATCGTAGTCAGAAGCGAGTCGACTCGACTTCTGAAACTGAATACCGAGAACATTTGTGTTCTATTGATTGAGACTGTAGGCCTAATATTTCCTTGTTGTAAATTTTGGAAGTAAATAATAATGATTGCTTGCTGGATTAAAAATCTGTAGATTATGCATAAATTATTGAAAAAATCTGAAAATCTGAATTGCTTCATAAAATCTGTAGATCTACAGATATATCTGTAGATCTGGCAACACTGCTCTTATAGGCCCCTAATCAGCCAGTTGGTTTAGAAGGCGTAAATGGCTTGTACAGATTGAGTTGCTAGATACCACCATTTATTTTAATTCACATGAGTTACCGTTTTTAATTGTTCAGGTATACATTATTAGGTTGAGCATTGTGTCATTTATTTAATTAATTCTTAAAAGTTGGCTTAGAAATCAGCCAGTAGGTTTAGAAGGCGTAACTAGCCATTTGTATAATTGTTTACAACAAAAAATAATTAAATAAAACATTACATCATTTTGTTTATTAAATATTGTAAATATTTGGAAAATAAATATACATTTGAATGATCAATTAAAAATAATAATAGTATAAGAAATATGAACGAGGAATATGCATATAATAAACAAAGCTGGGCACTTGCGGTTTTTTTGCGGTACTGCGGTACTGCGGTACTACCGCACTACCAAACCGGTACCGCATAACGCAGTACCGCAAAGGATCGCTGAAAGTACAGCAGTACCGCTACCGCATTCAAATTTCCCGCGGTACTTTCCGCGGTACCGACAAACACGGTAGTACCGCAGTACCGCAGTACCGCAAAAAAAACCCGCAAGTGCCCAGCTTTGATAATAAACAAATATAACTGTCCACATAACAGTACAGGAGAAATATATATATATATATATATATATATATACACACAATTATATTATGGAAATATATAGAAAATAAATATACATTGGAATAATCAAAAAACAAAATTAAAAAATAAGAAATAATATAACCACAACCCTGGAGTGACCCTGTTATTGTAAAATTTCTCGACCAGTTACATATCTCCGAAGTTGTATGGAACCCATTTCGATTACAAGGATATTTTAGTAATACATGTGGAATGTACTGTATTTCATTTCTCATGCATATGCCACGTGGTAAAGAATTTATAAATTTTTAAAATTTATTCGACCCGTGTCACACTCAACAAAACGATGAAATGGTATACAGACATAAAAAGCCGTTTTCCAATTGTGCGTACTCGCTGTATAGTATGATGTTTTGTTCGTGTATATATATATTTGTAATGTTAGTTTGTATATTCTGTAGTTTAAGATGGTTATTGTACTGATTTCTTTCATTTAATAAATTGATGAAAATACATTGTCTTCTTTCCCCCAAAAAAGAACGAAACAAAAAAAAACACTTACATTATTTCGATGTGACATTCATTGGGTTGACTGCTCGGTAAATCCTCCGTATTCAGGTCCATGACACGAGGTTCTTCAAAAGATTGTATAACACGTGACAAATCCTCATCGGACCTTAAAGGTCATTCAAACTGAACCTTTTTTTTTTAATAAAAACATACACAGAGTATACATATAGTAAGAGTATTACAATGTGAAGATATCTTTGAACCGCTCAGAGAAGTTCATTTAAGAGGTAATTCCGAATAACATTTATAAAAAAAAACATGCAAAAGATTGCCATAAAAAATTGCGATTTTAGCATAATGTCGAGTATCTAAATGAAGTATTTGATGAGATACTACATCCCTCTATGTATATGAAATAATCTTCTTTCTGACAGTTTTTGAATAATTGAATTAAAAAAAATAAAGTTATAGACACTTACATTTCTATGGTAGTCCCTTGCGTCGGATCGTAAGGAGAGTCATTGCAAATATCATCAACGGTTTGCGTTGGAAATAATCCATCACGGTCAATCGCGTTAAAAAGATTAATTGCAATCAATGCTGCAGTGTCACCATCTTGATACAAATCCGAAAAAGTGTAAAGTTCGTGAGCCATGGCGGAGGGAATGTTTATTCACTGGCGAAAATAGCTACTGTTACTCCCAGCTGAAAAATATTTCCTTTCATATGCATGCTCACCAAGCTCTGCCCCAAAAGACTGAGAGGCTGTTCGTAATGATTGGTTGTCAGTGTAAATGGGTGGCACTATGGTAAGTTTGTGTACCAATCGTAACACCGATATAACGGCTCCATGCTTTGGAAGACTAATGGCATCTTTATATTCTCCGTAGATTTAATGCTCAAAAGACAGAGGATGTTCGTAATGCTTGGTTGCCAATGTAACTGGGCGGGGTCTAATTTGTGTACCAAACGTAACCCTTGAGGGACTTGATGTTTGGTCAAGAAAATGGATTGCTAAGGGTCAATCTTTACCATGGAATGAGGTTTTCTTTTAGAAAGTTTGTGTAAGACTGGGCATTCATTTTTACACCATCAGGCACTCTGTATGGAACAGCTACTTCATTGCCTATCAATCCTGCCCAAAACATGACACTACTTCAACCTTGTTGGTGTCTTAATCTCGATGGTAGAAATTGGCTCTCAGCAATCCATCTTAACCAAACATCAAGTCCCTCAAGGGTTGCTTTTCATTCATCGGTGAACAATACAGTATTAAAATCTGTTTTCACGTACTGACGCGCCCATTCAACACGCTGCTTCTTGTACCTGGGTGTTAATGGTGACTGAATCGTAGGTTTACACGTCTTGCCAATTGTTTGGAGGACTCCATATCGAGATGTTCTTGGTACATTATGTAAGCCAGCCTGCTCAAAAACCTCTTTACTTGAGGACAATGGATGCTTTGCAATTTGCGCTTGATTACAGATATCTGCCGCCTTGTCACTTTTCTTATAGCTCCTTTATCACTTCGCTGCCTCAGTTTAGTACCCTCCGCTACCAACTTGTTTACAGTTCGATAAGCTCTGCCAAACTGCTTCGCAATTTCAATAGATTTTATATTTTTAGCGAGTAACTTGACTGTTTTTCTTTTCTCAGTTAGTGTTAAATCCTTCTTCTTACCCATTTAGCCCAATTAGATCCGTAAATAGAATACTTGCTTAATAATTCGGAACGCAATATTTTACATATTTTTCAATAAAATGAGATAATTATTTTAATTATCAAAATATTTTATCGAAATGAATACCATCAATGCTGCTATATATAGTGATTATTTGCTACAAATTTCATTGAAATCGGGGAAAAACTTTTGAAAACATTGGAGAAAATGTAATCTGCTTAATAATTTGGAACGCAGTGTAGATATGAAACAGTATGACACAGTATAACGACTTCTTAATAGAAATACTTCTTACTTCAGTACTTCTTATTTTATTTTTTAAACTTCACATTTTCTTTTAATATTTTTCTAAGTTTTTGCATTTTCCTTAATTTCTTCAGTCAATTCAGATTTATGATATAATAAATAAATAAATAAATAAGTAAATCCAGGGTTTTATTATTTTTATTAAAGTTACCCATATTATAAAAAATTACGTGAGACTTTCTCCGGGAGTGACTGTGAAAACTATTAATTGACACTCGAAGTACAAAGGTTGTTCAAAAAGTAAGTTTACAAGGTTAATTACCAGTGCATTATGCATAGTACAATAGTGTTTTTGGTAGTACAATATTTTGTTAGCATATGTAGCAATACTGTAAGGTGGCAACTGTAGTGATTACCTTTATTCATTCTTATAATTCCTTATTTACTTTACTTTTCTACTCTTTATTCCATTTTTCTTCTATCTTTAATCATTATCTTTACACTCTCTTTACTCGCTTTCCGCTGTGAACTTTATAAATATGGTAGCAGGTCGAGTGAATGGAAAACCGTTACGAATTCAACCGGCATGGGAGAAGGAGGGGTTATTAATTACTCGCTTATGAACATTTTTCTAACTTTTATTTATGGCCGAAAACACTTAGATAAACCGGGTAATGCGAGGGGGATTTAATTATAATACTTAAGTCGGAGAGAGAGGGACAAAAGAATAATCTTAAATTTACAATTTCATCTTAACACACGAACACCAAGTTACTAAGCTCACGGCTGCCCCATGACTTCAGAGTATTTCTAGAAACCCAGCCTCCGCGGGCCGACTCCTTGTGTTGCCAATTCGTATTTTATAATTTCAATAAACAAACCATTTCTCAATTACATTTGTTAAGCATCATTATATCTATTAATTTCTTATAACCAAAACATTCTAATTAAATATAATTTTAATATAAACAAAACATTCTAATTTTTAATTAAACATTACTACACAACATCCGGGGTCACCATGAACCAAAAAGTTCAAGATTGCACCATCAGCTGGTAAGGTGATGGCAACGATTTTTTGGGATAATCAAGGCTTTTTGCATGATGAATTCATGCAAAAACGGACAACAATAAATGCCACTTCTTATTGTGAAACTTTACAGCGGCGACTCTGCACGGCTATCAGAAGAAAACGTTCTGGGTTGCTTACTGCAGGTGTAGTGTTCTTGCATGACAATGCACGCCCTCACACTGCAAATCAAACACGCCAACTTTTGGAACCATTCCACCAGGAAGTCATGGATCATCCCCCAACCCTCTAGTCCTGATCTTGCACCAAGCGACTTCCATTTGTTTCCAGCCCTAAAGGAACAACTCGGAGGTAAACAATTTCAAAACGATCCTGATGCAGAAGCGACCGAACAAAACTAGTTTAAAACTAAGGACCTTACATTTTACTCAACCGGCATCGGAAAGTTTGTCCCACGCTACGACAAATGTTTGAATCTGTTTGGTGATTATTTAGAAAAGTATTAATAAGTTGTTGTTGAAATACTTGTAATAATTACTTGCCTTGTAATAAAACAGTTTCTTCAAAGCACCTTGTGAACTTACATTTTAAACAACCCTCGTACATACGATTTTTTGAAGATTAAAACGTTCCATTTCGAAGTTATAGTCTGAAGTAACGCTTTTATTAAAGATATTTTGATTATTATTATTATTATTATTATTAAAGTTTAATTGTTATAACTTATATACATACATATTAATGCATTACTGTAAAATACCCTCAAGTTAATAACGTTTAATTGGTAGAAAAATATCATCATTTAATTAATACTAAATGCAAAGATTTTTATAGTCTTTCAGTTTTCAGTATAAACTCTTTAATATTACTTAATATAAATCGTTTGATAATAGCTTTTCAATTACCTTTATTAATATCCAATTATAAATTGATTTACAGGCGCCCTAATTAACCTCGTAGTTAATTAGGATGATATCATTTTCAATTATTTTTTGACAGATTTATCTCTATTGAATCCTTAGGTCTTGTTTTTAAGATTATTATCCCATCCGCTGATAACCAAGATTCAGGAAACATGAATCATTCGCGGAGATAAATTTTTTTCTTTTTTTTCTTTTTTTTATGCAATTAAAATTGGCGTTATCACGCGTTGTTCAGTAAATAAATATAAATAATAATACATCTTTTGGTAAAACCAAATATTATTACAGTAATTTGGTACAGAATATATTTATTTATTTCTACCTTAGTAGTATGGGCCTTAAGCTTTAGGCTTTACTGGGCTTCAAACTAATTATAAGATAAAAACATTTCGTATATAGTAGTTACGATTTGGTAGTATTAATATTATGACTCATTATTATCTAAAACAAATTTTGTAGCTGTAATTATTATGAAATATGTAAATATAATTACTTATCATTATGATGATATTATAAGATAACACGAAGTTTACAGGGTAATCTTCTTAGCACACAGGAAGGAACTTGTGGTTGACATGAAAAATGAATTCTGTTAGTAGTAACCTCGTAGCAGGAGTTCCGTACGTTGGTTTCTCTTCAATTTAATAGTTACCAAACTTTCGATACTTAGAGTTAATAAACAGTAAATACTGTACAATAATTAAAGACAAGACAAACGGACTAATAACATGGTATTTAATCCCTAAATGCATTAGATCGATTTTAGTATTCCTTTATTAAGACTGATTTTATTTTGCTTTTAAACACACTTTCATTGGGGATATTTTGAAGATCTATGCTTAAAAGTATTCCTTATTTTCAACCCAACCAAAGAGGTGATTTTTGACATGAAGACAATCTAAGGTGAAGAATAACGCATCTATTTCTATGCCTAGTCTGTTATAAGTGAAAATCTTGATGAGTTACACTGTTACAGAATGTTTATTTATCCACGTGAAGTTAATAATTTTATTCATACATTTATAAATAATAATAAAATATGTAATTTTCATTACATCATTGATTTTTAATAATTTTAACTCTTAAAAAGATACGTCAGGTAATATTTTTATTACCCACTTTTGAAAAATAAAACATTGTTTAATACGTTATTAGCAGCATTTCCCCATGCAAGAGTACATCATATCAGGAAGAAAAGAAGTGTCCAAAAAATCTCTCTCTCTCTCTCTCTCTCTCTCTCTCTCTCTCCATATATATATTATAATGTAGCCTTGGTTATAAGTATTAAATACCAAAATTATCGTCCATACAAAAGTAAATATAAAGAATATAATGAAAAAATAATGTGTTAATTATATGATTTAAGTGTCCTCTGAAAACATAATACTTTCTACATTCTACATCTCCCATTAGCCAAACCTCATTGCTCGGACCCTTCTGGACACAGTGTTGATAAACTGTTTACAAGTATCATTACTAATGCTGTCTCGTTCTTCCATTAGTTTCAGGTGTATTCAAGTGTAGATCACTGGCTAATGAATATTTGTGTTTCCTGGCACTTTTGCTCAAAACTTATCACAGAGCTTTAGCTGGATTCAGGTAGGGAGACAGAGTAGGCCATTTGAGAAGCGATACCTCATTGCAGTCGGACTGTAACGTCGAGACTCACCGACGCGAGGTAAGCATATGCAGAAGAGACTTGGTTGGTCCTTCTGTACTCAAATAAGTAACTTAATAAATTCACTGGTGAGTTTTGACCCCAAAGTGAACCTCCATTTCAGTAAGATTGAGTAGAAATTTAGAATCGACTAAACTCTTTTATTTTACTGAGAATATATGTAAATCATTTTAGTGTACGATAAGGGAGCTGATGTGTATATAACATAATACGTAACAATGTAACACATTTTTTTTATACTTACAATATGAAGTAATGATGTTTTGAATTGTATATAATTATATATATAATAATATATATTCATCAATGTTTTTGACAAAAACGTTAATAAATTAAGCCATAAGCAGAGAATAAAAGCTTTGCTGTTTGTAACAAAACACTAGCCTACTCCTTCCATACATCCATTCACGATACGAGCAACTACCAGCATCATTACCAAAGGCACAGAGGGTCAATGAATGAACGAGTTCTTCAGTACGTGGTTTATCAATGCACTCAAAATAAATTTAGAACTTATAACTTCTTTCTGAGGGTCTATTCTAGAAGTTTTTCCTTCTTTTGGATATGAAAACTTCTTGTCAGATGATATAATAACCTTTCTTAATGATACATAACTTCTTTAGATAAAATAATTGGTTTTCGAAACTTCTTTTTTGAGGCGATCTGAGACAAAAAGAAGATAATACACGTATTACTATGTATAAAAGGTTGCGGAAAGTGTCTCTGTTTTCTATGTGGAAGAACAATGCTTTGTTATTATGATATAATGCAAAGAACGATCAAATTCATAATTATTTCCTCGTTTGTATCGTCAGACGGTCAGAGTGCATTTCTTGGTTTTATAGATCCAGGTGCATAATTCATCAAGAGCAAGATGTACGTGCACACACACACACACGTATGATACAAGATACAATCATCACTTATAGTGATGTGGGAGCTTCTTAATTAGCTGAGTATGAACTTATAAATGAATCTCTCTCTCTCTCTCTCTCTCTCTCTCTCTCTCTCTCTCTCTCTATATATATATATATATATATATATATATATATATATATATATATTATACTCGGGGGTTACCCGGTGAGTTTAACCCTCAAGTACAATAGAGTACTCCTTTGCGGTCCTGCGGGGACCTACAGAGTGCGCTGACCCCATTTTGGTCACTTACGGAATCCGGGAGCTTTCCTTAGCCCTTGTTTCACTCGTCGAGTTTAGGTTTATTATGATGGGATTAACTGAGAGTCAACTTTAATTGTAGGCACTTTAATTAAGTTTAAATAAGCGGATTACAGGCGAAAGTTTGTAATAAATTGCTTAGCTCTTAGGTTCACAAGGTCATATTTTAAATTAAGTTCACCGGGCTATAAGTGAATTGTTCTTAAGTCTACGAGTGACAATTAAGGTCACTAAGAAATAAATTAATTAAGTCTGCTGGCGTTTCCTTCAGTCAGATTCTCAATTCCGCCTATTCCGATATAAAGCTTAGTCATTGAATTACGTTAATTTGTAAAGGCCAGACGGTTCCCTTCTTGAGACTACACCCTTGAGTCCTTTCTAGAACCGCCTAAAAGCACGCTAATAACATACGGGGCAACTCGCTCCTCGTTACCCGCGATAAAATGAATAACGATTTCCCGCTAAGACTTTTACCCTCAAGTCCGTTCTAAAATCGTCTCGAAGCAAAACTAATGCGTACGAGGTAACTCGCACCTCGTTACCCGCGGAGTTCAAGATCTGGCTCTGAGCTCTGCCCAGAGTCTACCCTGAATCTCGAATCTAGAATCTTGAATCTGTCCTTCAATGGCTGGATCCCTCCTTATATACGGATAAATCCATCCTCACATGCGTCAGAGAGGTGTCACCATGAGACCAAGAAAATGTTTGGTTCTCAGAGTCAAGGTTCCCATCCTGAAACTCGAAACGGATGTGAGGTGTTAGCTCGGAAGGTACATGGGCAAACAGCGAGCGCAAGGTGTCGCGAAAGTGCATCTGAGCGCTCATGGTTAAAGTGAATGGCTGTTTTAATATCATATTTCATATTTCGGGCGCGTGCTCGAGGGCTTAGAAAAGATTTAAGCAGGATTGAGCGTCAGTTATTAAGATAGAGACGGGCGCCTGTTCTTGTAGGATATTCAAGAAGGTGGGCGTGCTGGTGTATAACATTTATCGTATTTATTTCATTTTCCAATATTGCGTATGATACTCGTCCCGTATAACATATATATATATATATATATATATATATATATATATATAATATATATATATATAACTGTATATATATATATAATATATATATATATATATATTAATATATATAATATATATATGTTATACGGGACGAGTATCATACGCAATATTGGAAAATGAAATAAATACGATAAATGTTATACACCAGCACGCCCACCTTCTTGAATATCCTACAAGAACAGGCGCTCGTCTCTATCCTAATAACTGACGCTCAATCCTGCTTAAATCTTTTCTAAGCCCTCGAGCACGCGCCCGAAATATGAAATATGATATTAAAACAGCCATTCACTTTGTGTGTGTGTTTTACAACGCAGAATGGTCCCCTGCATTGTCCCCTTGATGACATTATGTGAGATTCCTGGAGTGTTTTTATTTTTAGCAACTTATTTTTTCAGAACACGAAGTACTTAAATTTCAAGATTTTGTCCCATTGGTCTTGGGATGTGAAACTCAAAATTTTGATGGTTGCTTTCTTTCGTGAATTTGTAAATGTTAATGTGAATTGTAAATGTTAAACTCTAATTCGCTTAAAATTTTGGGGTTGAACATGACAATGTTAGTACCATGACATGATGACTGTACAGTAAATATGTACTGCCCGAAGGGTAATGACAGCCTACGCAGGAACTAGCAAAACTATTTCACTCGTAGAGCGGGTTTTTTCTAGTTTTATATAATTTAACCGAGTACTAACAAAACCACCGCTTTGTAGCACACCAAGTGTGTGATATAGAATATTATCTTGCTGGACTATCACTTTATTATGATTGAGATTAGGGTATAATTTTTGCATAGAAGGCTTCAAAATTTTATTGAGCATGTTTCATTCTGCCGTCACAGAGAAACAATTTTTTACTGTAACAGTTTTTTTTTCACTGCAACTGTGACATGTAACTCCACACCATGGTCCTTACATTTTCATGTTTAATTGTTGAAACTATACAATCAGGGCGATAAACTTCCCCACTTCTCTCCTTCTCCCGTAAACGTTTTACAGATGCTCCAAACACCCGTGATATTGAAATGGTGTAATTGTATAATAATATAATTATATTATATAATCATCATATTAAGAGTATATAATTATATAATATTAAAGGTGCACCTGAAAATCTTAAACACTATTTATCCTATTAAAATGGCAATAGGTGGCATCATAATTGTCTGTTGTCTCGCCTCAAAGTTGTTTTCGTCGGACCAACCAACCTTGCTCAGTCATCGGGGGCCCAGTCTTCGCCCACTGGAAACTCTTCAACCTGTTTTTTTCTCTGAGAGCCAATTAAGTCTTCGCCTTGGCATTGCATCGTTTTAGAATACCTCCATTTGGCCTCTTTCTAACCATTCGCCCCGAGACATTGGTACCGGCTGCCATTCGAAGGTCGTTAGGAAGGTCAAAAGTTTTTCTACGATCTTTCATCCTTTCTATTCATAAATGAACCTTTATTTGTCAGCGCAACATCACACAAATGAATAATTTTAATTTTAAAATAATGCTAAAACTGTATATTAGTTTGGATTCCATCTTTACATATATATTTAACATAAAATAATCAGTTAGATTTAAGATTGTCCTGATGATGGAAGATGGTCCGCCGAAACGTCTGCAGTAAATTATTATATGTTAAGAGATTCAGTTCTCCTATTATTATTATTATTATTATTATTATTATTATTATTAGGTAGCCTGGGTAGCCTAATGATTAAAACGCTGGGCTGCTGATCGGGAGGTCGTGAGATCGAGTCCGGGCGAGGACTTTGTAACTCCTGACCGCCCGTGGTGAGGCGTGGTTCGGATTCCACGTTAAACCGTAGGTCTAAGGTGGGGTGACGAGCTTAACCTTCGTCGGAATGAACAATTCGTGCGGAAGCAAAACCAAGTTTACCAAGGTTGTTATATATATGCTTCCACCAGTATTCAAACCCAGCACTTCTTGATAGAAAGCAAGGGCGCTACCACTATGCTACTACAAAAAAAACGTTAGTACAAAGAAGTGGATATTTCAACATCCGAAGGAATACAAAGCTTTCGCGTCCAGAGTTGTTTTCCATACTACCAGTAAGTGCCTCGATTGCAGGGGGTCAGTGAGGAAAACACCTCTGGACTCGAAATCATTATGCGTTCCCCTGGGTGTTCAACTGTTCACCAGGTTGTATTAACTTTTACTTTGTCGTAGAGTGGTGGTAGCCCCTTTGCCTTCTACTCAAGAGTTACTGGGTTAGAATCCTGTTGGGAGCATTTTTGCATTATGCAAAATCGTGCGTGTTCATGCGTGCTATCCCATATAATGATAGATAGATACATATAAATAGATAGATACTGTAGTCTGTAAATAAACATACAACATAAAAAAAACCAAATTTTTAAGTTTGTTAAGATAAACCAAACTTGATGAGGTATCCATTTGAAGGAGCAATTTATGAAACGAAACTTTATACAACTTTTTTAAAGTCTGCTCTCGGCAAAGTTTTTCCTTTAGTTGAGGGGTTCCCATCCTTTTTTCGGCTGCGTACCTCCCGATGGCTTCGGCAATAGCCACTACACCGTCTTTTGAGAGTACTTTTCCATGCGAAAGTTAGTGCCAAAGCAGGATGCCGCAATTGCCGCATACCCACATTTGGGAACCCCTGTTTTAGTTGAATAATTTTCCTAACTAAAAATAAAGTTAACAAAATGTAAACAGTCAAGACTAAGCAATATAATTTTCTTCCGCAAATTCTATCGAACTTTTGTAGTGAGGAGCAGCAACAATGTCGTAAAAGAGTATATAATTTTACACTTTTTTTTTATGCCTTTTCACAATTTTTTTAATGTACTTTATCTATTATGTTATACATATTATCTATCTATCTATTTATCTATCTATCTATATATATTCTTTTTTTTTCGGTTTCTCTTTACTGCAGAGCGACTATTTTATAATTACCTTCCGTACATTTTTGCTGCTAATGGATGATTTTCTTTTTAGGGAAAACATTAAATTTTACATCGAGGATTTTGAATTGATGGTTTCGAAACTTTTCCTATCAAATACTAATGAAAAAAAAAGTTTCGGCAATCAGTATTTTAAGGGCTTTTTCCCGGCTAATTTTGGTTTCGTGATTTTGGAAAACGTGGTTTTCAGCCGAGATCGATATTCGCCAGATCTGGACGGAAAATATTCACTTAACAGTTTCTAGGAACTGAGGTCGGTGAGTCGTGCCGAGTTTCTGTGTTTGTCGAGAGAAAGTACTGTTTGCAGTGATTCCTTCAAATGAGGCGTTTTACGCTATGCAAATTATATAGACCTTCATTACGAATTTGGTACCTCTAATTCAATATATATATAGGTTGTTAGTTATGAAATATTAATTACGCGTTCTGGATTGAAATGGTTTTCCGAAAGCGTCGTAATTTTAATAACGTTTTTAATGGTTATACTTTTTTTTTTTAGTCGGGTTGTGTTTCAGAGGAGTTCAAGTTGGTGAAATATTTTGGAATTTAAAAACAAAACAATAATTTTATACACTGTCGTCCCTCTTCTAGCTAAAAAAAGAAAAAAAAAAGAAAATAGGAGTACATTTTAAATTTAGTCTTGTCTTACGTTGAGCCACAGTCAAATATAGTACTTTTAAAATGATCTTGAAATTAATAGAAAGATTATCCCAAAATGAAAACAGATTTTGGTAAAGTCATTTAGTCAAATAAAAACTAATATCACACCTGTTAACTGGAAACCCCAAATTAACAAAGTTTATTTAAAAAATACTTTTATTTCCAATTATTATGTTGTGCCACCTGAGTATGAGTGAGGAAGTGTGTGTGTGTGTGTGTGTGTGTGTGTGTGTGTGTGTGGTGTAGGATATCTGCTGTACTTCAAATTTCTTTCATTATGGTACTTCCTCACTCATATATGCTGTATATATATATATATGCACTAAAATCACAAAATAACACGTGATCTTATTAATAAGCAAACAACCACAGGGAAAAGGAAACACGAAGTCCAAGCGCTTTCGTGATATATTCACATCATCAAGGAGAAACAAAAAATAGACGGAGATTACAAAGTAAATGAGTTAAATACACAAGCAAAAAAATTCCCCATCGGCAACTCAAATTAAAGACCATAAAACCCTCTAAAGATTTTTTCAATAGATAACATAATCTGTAGGCTGCTAAATTACTAAATATAAAAGAACTATATAGATGAAATTAGACAAAAAACCAGTACAGAGAACAAAAATTATTATAACGGTTATTAGCACTAGTATTTAATACTGAAAAGTCCAATAAACCACCCAGCTAGGGTTGCCAACTCCATGAAGTTTGAAAAAAAGGACAAGAACATCAATTCCAATATACTGTCTACAAGGTTAGGGAAAGAAGTAAAATTTTATTTATAATTTATTACAATATATACTGCATGCTTTTTTATTGCATATTTTCTTAAAGTAAATATTTTTATTGATATACAGATATTGACCCACTGAGTCATGCATTGACAAAATTTATGGTAATATTTATTTTTAAATTTATACTTTTCCGCTACACGGAACGTTAACATTTAAGTGAAGAAATGAATTTATAAAATGTTACTCTACTTAAGACTTTATAATTATTTCCTTTTAAACAAAAGTTTTGCTATAAAACTGTTGTTTGGAACAAGATTGTTATCAGAAAAGGACAAATGGCGTCCTTTCCAAACTCAAGAAAGGACAAGGACAAAAATCTACAAAAAAGGACTGTCCTTTTCAAAAAAGGACGGTTGGCAACCCTACGTGACCCAGCACCCAAAGATTATATACGAAAGAAATATTACAATTAAAATAGACACATAAGAATGTTAACAGTTCTTAAAATAATATTTATTTATTTAACCAAGGCAAACCATTAAGGGGCAAGAATGCGGTCAAGAAAACAATAGGCCCTTCGCCAACTTTCTAACAATGCACGAGTCTAATTTATACAGCCCAGGGCTAATATTAAGGACCAAGTCCGCATTATTCTTGATCACACTTGATTCAAGTATATTTCTGCTAACAATAGATTTACTAAACTTTAATTTGGAAGCCTTTTTCCAGTCAATGGGATGATTAGTATCTCTTACGTGAATGAAAATGGCGTTAGATTCCTGGCCACTTCTTATACTGTATTGATGCTGCTTAATACATAACTCAAGGGTCTTACAAGTTTGGCCAATGTAAAATTTATTACATATTGTGCATGGGATTTTATATACACAACCCTGTTCACTTAAAGGGGAGTTCTTAATCAATGAATTCTTAATTACATCTAAATTTTTGAACGCAATATTTACGTTAAAAGTCCTCAGCAGATTCGGCAGATCAAGGAAATTTTCTCTGAATGGTAACACTAAAACATTTTTTGTGTTATAAGGAATCTTGTCCTTACTTCGTAGAAGGTTTTCTTTGCCATTTTTAAGGACTTATCTATGCAGTCTTTGGGTATTTTAAATCAAACGCAATTTGTATATTTTACTAATTTCGTCGTCAATGAACTCTGGGCTACAAATTCGTAGGCCTCTTAGGAACAAAGTAGAAAGAACGGATCGTTTTACGTTAATGTGGTGATCAGAATAATAATGTATATAGAAACAATTATTAGTGGGTTTTCTGTAAACATTGTACTTAAACTTTTTTCCAGACCTATATATTAAAACATCTAAAAAAGGGATCGAAGAATCTTTTTCTATTTCAACTGTAAAATTGATAGAGGGAGTTAAATTATTAAGTTTGGGTAAGAATTCATTGAGATTTAAAGTCACTGGCCAAAGACAAAGAACATCATCTACATATCTAAACCATGGAACATAATTTGGCAGAATCTTCCTTAATAACTTACTTTCAAAAAACTCCATATATAAGTTACTTAAAATGGAGGAGAGAG
>JAJOZX010000359.1:1032500-1147500 GCA_023014485.1 Bathynomus jamesi | reverse complement strand
GTAGATACTGAATCTAGCGATGCTGCGAATGCCGCCTGTAGCACCAACTCCAGTACATGGTGTCTGCACGCGCAGTGTAACAGGTCACGTCCAACTTTTTCTTCCAGAAGAACACAAGTTCCTCCACGGTGCCTGTTTTGTCGCGGTTGTGTCGAAACACACAGATTTGACATGATCGGTCACCCCATTCATTCAGGCAATCTATGATGGCATTTGTTTGTGTCTCGCGATCCTGACAGAAGTTTTGGCACCCCGAGGAGCTGCTCTGTCCCGGAGCCAGATACAAGAATAGGTAAGCGGTCAACATATTCTCGTGACGTCAGATCTTGCATGAGTTTTCCGTCCCAGTGAACAGTCAACGGACTATTGCCTTGGAACTCGCTCTTCAGTTGCGGAGCCTTAAGGGTACGGAATTTTTCCGCTGACGATGAATGGATCCACGATGATGTTGTAGTCGCTAGCATCATGCCCTAAGCTGGAAGCTGTCTCAAACAGCAGATATGTGGCCTTTCTTGACGAGAGTTGCGTGCGATCAAGCGCTGCCGCCAATTCCGATGTCATGATGTTCTTCGTTGCTCTTTGTTTAGACGCTAACGAACCACCACATGCTCCTTTTTCTTCGCTATCATCTGAGCTGGAGGATGAGGACTCCAAACCGCTTCGTTGGATACTGCCTCCATTTCAGCTGCTGATCGCTTTCTTCGTTTCTCCTCTTCCTCCCGACGTCGAGTACAATCTTTGACTTGGCGCTGATGGGTCATGTCCAAACCTGCCATTGAACCTGGACGTCCTTTCTGGCGCTGCTGCTGAAGGAACTCCCAATCTCTGGGTACTTGACCAATTTCTCACAATCAGCGTGGGCGATGTCAAAGAGACGATCGAGGCGTTCATGAATTCTTTTTCTTTCGTCTTGTGTGAATCGCTCGTCCTTGAGGCGTGTTTTTTGAGTCCTTTCCACTCCTCGAAGACTTTTCCAGTTTTCTGACGCAGTGTGTCTCGAGTCTGGTTGGAATGTGAGCTTTCTCCCAGAAGGACATCACTGCTCGAAGTGACTTCCTCAACGCGTCACGTATGTCATTTTCTTTTCATGGTGAAGGTAAAGGAAGTAACCGAATGCTTGCCTGTAGGAAGGAAGCTTGCATCCTTTCACCTCATCAACCGCTGCCCTAATAGGTATATACACTTCCGGGTTTCCATCACCAGAAATCACGTAGCTGAAATGAGAAACGGTGAATCGTTAAGTATTGTTCACTTTATTTCTCAGATTTCAGACACACACAGATACACCACACACATATATGAGATATATAGATATCTAATGAACGATTATGGAGACGCCGCGCAAGCATTAAACTTTGGAAGGCGGGGGCGACCTTTTATAGTTATTCAAATAAAAAGATTTTTCAGTCACCATGTTTTTTTTACCAATGGAATAGATTCGCGGGGTGTCAGCATGAAAATTTCAAACTTTGCATTTAAGTGACACCCTAATATATATATAGTTAGTTAGTTAGTTAGTTAGTTAGTTTTATATATATATATAGTTTTAGTAACGTTATATTTAAGTTTAAATCTTTTTAACAAACAGTAATGAAATTCATTTGAAGTTTAACTCAAATTTGAAAGTCTTTGTCCTCTGAAGTTCAATGATAATAATGTAATACGCATTTCATTATTCAGTCTTCATCCGCGGAATAGCCGCCATCTTGAAATACTTCAGATAGACTTGGGAATTGATACTAGTTCTCCGATTTATTATTATTCTTTTTTTTTTTTTATCGTTTTCAACGAATTTGTAATTATTAATAAATATAATGAATACAGATTTTTCTTAATTATAGAAGTTATCCGTTGTTTTTTAACTACTCAAATACAAAATGTTACATAATGATCTTAAGATTCAGGTTCTTCAATCACAAACTGATCAAAACAAGACAGCTCGACTGCACTTTGCAGAAGAAATGCCAGAGTTGGTGGAGCAAACTCCAGGAATCATGCAGAGAATTCAGTTCACAGATGAGGGACATTTTTATCTTTCTGGCAACGTAAACAAACAAAATTTCCAAATATGGGTTTGTGAGTAGCCACATGAAACTGAAGAGCGTGCTCTCAGTGGTGCTATAGGATACGGATGCATCATCGGTCCATTCTTTTTTGAAGATGAAAATGGTGACACTGTGACCGTCAACGCTACCCGTTATCTTAAGATGCTCAGAAGGAAGTACTGGCCAGCAATTCAGAGACGTAAGGATATCAGTCAAAACAATATTTGGTTTATGCTTGATGGTGCTCCTCCTCACACAGCCAACGTGGTGCTGGACTGGCTGAGAGAGAAACTGCGGGACAGGATCCTGTTGCGACGCACGGAGCGAGAATGGTCATCACACAGCCTCGACCTGAACCCGTGCGATTTCTTCCTCTGGGGTTATCTTAAGAATGAGGTGTAAAAACTCAAAGCCCAGGAATCTAAACACCCTCAAAGCTAACATTCTGCAAGAAGTGAGACGAATTTAGCAAGACGCAATCATAGCTGTGGTGGACAACTTCCTCACCAGATTGCAGTGGATGCTAGGGCAGAGAGGGCGCTGGATTGAGTATATGATGCACTTCTAGATTTTTATGATTGTACAGAAATGTTTATATTAACACAAAAGTACACGTTTATAATTTCAAATTATGATTTTATTTTGTCTCGGTACTCGTTCCTTTCTGAAATACATTCTCAAAGTTGTGAAGGTTTTTTTGACCACTCTGTAGATTTTGTAAAAAGTGCTTCAGAGTGATTCCGTGGATATGATTCTCCAAAGGAAACTTCAAGTCGATTTAGTTTTGAACTAGACGCCATTTATGGCATTAAAACCACCCTCTGGCAAATGGGGTAGTGTAATTCCTTTTGTCAAATAGGTTTCGGGGCAAAGTGCTGTGATGTAAATATTAGCGAACAATCCGTAGTAAACGCGAGAGAGAGAGAGAGAGAGAGAGAGAGATGAAAGCAAGAAGGGAAATCTTAACCCAAATCTACACCAGTCATGCAGGGGAACCGTATGAGATTGAGATGATCGTGCACGCATAGAATTAATGAATGATATGAAAGGCGAAAAACAAAGATTAAAAAAGTTTAATACAGTTGTTAAACAAACTGGACTGTAACCATCAAGTAGGCCTTCCTAGAACGCAGTCTCTCAACTTAAATCATCGTTTTCTTCGAAAGAAGAAAGTCTCGCATGATCGAGGAGAAACTCATGAAAAATTAAATTTGCTATATTGTCAGATAATAAATTAATCTACTTACAGTAAGTTAACGGTGGAATGACATTTTGTTAAATTTAAAGAAATGTATATTGTACAGGGTGTCCACAATGTCTTGTCATCCCAGTAAAATACTAACTGATTTCTGTTTTTCTTTCAGACCCATTTGAAATGTGTGATAGCAGCAGCTATACGACTGAACAACGCATATTGGCTAGTACTTGGGTCCATGAGCGACCACGTAAGGCAAAACCACTGAAAATATTCGTGCAGACTTCTAGGACCGATTCAATCGTGCAGCTGTGGCTGATTTACAGTTTTGTCCTAGCAAGTACCAACACCAAGTGATTTTCTTAAGGTCAGCGAAGTAAAGCGATATTTGGTGTGGGTAGTAGGTGGATGGGTGACTGTCCTCTGCATTCAGATGATACAGCGATCCGCGGTTCGGTTTCCATGCTAAGATGTACGACCCCTCTGTCATGTAACTCTGGGTGTTAGTAGGAAAACGTTTTTGCAGTTAACCAACCATTCTCACTGATTTATATTTGTCAAGGTTCCTAAACATGACATGAAAAAGACTTAAATTTACTTCATTTTAATTTTACAAATTAATCTGCTGTAGGAAGACAACGCAAATGAAGAGACAAAGCCGATTTGAACTGATTTAAACTAGTGTCATCTTGTTTTTTAACTTGTAAAAACATTTTTAATACCTCTTATAAACCTTACTCTCGAATATACAGTTGTTATAAAGTACTTGTAATAAATATTACTGCTCCATGTTCACTCGCGTCAATATAATTCAAATCGGATTTATCTCTTCACCTGCGTTACTTTATTCACACTCGGTATATACAACCTCAGTAAAAAGTATTGGGTACCATCACACAATTGAGACAAGAAGGTCCAGGAAAAGCTTTGATGTTCTGAAATATTAGAAGAGATTTTTTTTTTAAATATGATAACATTTTACTATTTCGTACATCTTCCATTGGCTTTTATAGTAAAAGTTTGGAGTGTCGAAATGGCAGCGTAAAAATTCTGCGGTACCAGCTGGAGGAAGTGTGCGATGCTTTGGATGCGCTGCGCAAATACGCAACTGGGAAGAAAGGTGGAGTTACAACTTCGGAAGCGTCAAGCTTGTTCAATGAGATTGCTTCATGGAAGTTCATCGTCCCTGTGGTTATTTGGCGTGATCTGCCCTACCAAGGCGAGCAAGCTGCTCCGAAGCCCTGGCGCGCCCATTGATACACTCCGAAGGAAAATTGAAGCCATCTTTACGGTTCTGCAGAAATACAGAAACAACGGCTTTGCATTAGCTCAGGTAGAGGGCAGAGAGATCGCTGGCTGAAGCAATGGAAGTAGACAGGACATTTCCCGAACAAAGGCAGAGGAAAAAACGGTGAATGTTTGGCTATGAAAGCAAATATCACTCAGACAGTACCACGCCAGAACTTGAGTTTCGGCGAAGCTTCTTCCTGCCGCTTGTTGAGGTTGATCTAAGCAGCTTAACTGATCGATTCTCTCTACTGTAATCCTTCTATGATCTCTTCGGTTTTCTCTACTCCGTGAAAGACATGAAGATGGCTGCTGATCAGAATCGTCTGCAAGCTAGTTGCGTAAGCATAGTACGCAAAATGAGCAATATCGATTCTGATGACCTGCAACTAGAAGTATGGTCTGCAACAAGATCACTTCCGAATAACGTATCTGCGTCTCTTTAGAAGTTTAGATTCTCGACTATATCTTCAAGGCGAATTTGGTGAACTTGTATCCGAATCTAACTATCGCGTTGCGTTTGTTGTTGACTGTGACAGTAACAGTTGCGTCAGGAGAAAAAACTTTCTCACGCCTAAAACTGATCAAGAACTATTTGCGATCTACAATGTGCGAAGAACACTTAAATGGGCTTGTTGAGATATCGATCGAGCATGAGATAACGAGAGTGATTTCGTATGACGATTTTATTGTGACTTTGCAGCTGCTAAAGCGCGCAGGACTCTGTCTGTGAAGTTGTGCAACAACTGTTAATGGAGCTGCAGAAATATTACACCGTATTTTTCTGTTATTTATATTCCTTAACAAAATGCTTTACAGTGCTTACTGTCTGTCAGAACTATGATATTAATAATTTGTTTCAACAAGTGATGTACCGATTCCGATAGTTAAATTTTGTCGATACTTTGGCCGATATCGATACCGATACATCGGTACATCACTAGATTCAACATCATACTGCTCGGGAATTATAATGGAAATGAATCACAGTACTGAAGTTGAAAATATTTGTCTGACAGACATAAATACGCTACTGACCTGTAAATAAGTGATGTTTTGAAATATACATGAAAACAACGTTTGGTATGCTTTTGGTATGGATTAGGAGTATAGATTAATTGGGGTGGGTGAGGGTTGGGGGAGGTCTCCGACATCAACATTGCACGGGAGCAAAGTCCGGCCCTGGTTGGTTGATCCACGTTCAACGTCCTTCGTCCAGATGTGACAATAAAACCCACACTAATAGACGGAATTTATTTCCACAACGGTTTCGATGCCCACTGGCATCTTCTTTGGGTGGATACAGAAAAACGAATGAACAAAAGTAAGTAAGGAAACAACAATCCAGGAAAGGTAAGGAACATTCTAGAAGGCCAGAGACCATTAAGAAATTCACACCAAGGTTAGATCCCGTTCACCCGACACCGGAAGGGATTTTTTGACCAAGAATCTCATCAAAGGGTCAAGTTTATAAGTGCCTTCACACAAATTAAAATCATCTTCTTGTTCTACACATACAGATTCTATTAGTTTTCTTTTGACATAATTATTATATTTATAAAGTAACTTACTTGATTCCCAATCTATAGCATGATTATTTTGGCTGGCATGATAAAAAATTGCATTATTAGTGTTACATCTGAAGGCATATTTATGTTCTTTAATACGAGTTTCAATATTTCTTCCAGTTTCTCCTACATATACTAAATCACAAGTTCTACAGGGAATGCTGTAGACATCAGTTTTCTCCTGTTTTGCAAAGTTATTCATAACCAATTTACTTTTTACAGTAGACGAATATTTGAACGCCAAATCAAACCTAAAATCTTTTGTCAAAGGTCCTTCGTCCGGCATCCGGCTAGTTCTTCGCCAACAATTCATCCCCAACAATTCACAGCCAACAATTCATAGCCGTATACAAATCAAGCCCAACAATTCATAGCCAGGAAAATTAATAGCGGCTTTAACTTAACCTTAAAAAGTTACTTAAATTACAGAAAGAGAGAAATAAATATAAAGATAAATTGAAAAATACTGACTATGAATTGTTGGCTGGCATATAAAATTAAGAAGACGAATTTTATGTGACGTCATTGACGACCTTCAAACATAAATACAAAATGTTTGTATTTGTAAATTGTAACTTGTAAATTGTAAATCGGGACTACCTACGAAAAACACATTTTCCGTTTTAAGCGGAAAAACAAAATAAAACAGAAAATGTCCGGTTAGGTCAACTGAATGCCCGGTTAGGTCAACTGAATGCCCGGTTAGGTCAACTGAATGCCCGGTTAGGTCAAAAACGTCCGGTTAGGTCAACTGAACGCCCTTGATGATTGGTTAGGTTAAGTTGTGATATTTTCGTTAGTTTAAATGAAAATGACGAGAGCAAAAATACATAATAAACAGTATATATATAAAATTGTTAGGGATGAATTGTTGGGGATGAATTGTTGGGGATGAATTGTATACGGCTATGAATTGTTGGCTATGAATTGTTGGGGATGAACTGTTGGCGAAGAATGTTCCGTAATCCCCTTCGTCCAACTGATGGGCTCTAACGGCCGGTAAATCGGGACTGCATCAATTTAGCGAATACACATTGAGCGAGTGCACTTTGAGCGAAGGAAATTGAGCGAGTACAAATTGAGCAACTTGACGTATTGAGCGATTAGGCTAACTGAGCGAGTACAAATTGAGCGAGTGCAAACTGAGCACAAACTGACGCAAAAATAATAAACATTCACCTTGTAAAAAATATTTATTTAAAACAGATACATTCAATTAAAATGCATTAGATCTTCAGGTGATCATATATATATATATATATATATATATATATATGCCCGGTTAGATTAATTGAATGCTGGGTTAGGCCAACTGAATGCCCGGTTAGGGTAATTGAATGCTCGGTTGGGTCAACTGAATGCCGGGTTAGGTTAACTGAATGCCCGGTTAGGTTAACTGTACGCCCTTGATAATTGGTTAGGTTAAGTCTTTGTACTGAACACATTTATGTCAATAAATTTAAATGTCACTTGTGTCACGTCAAGTCGCTCAGTTTTCTCACTCGCTCAATTTGTGCTCGTTCACTTTGCTTAATCGCTCAATGCGTCAAATCGCTCAATTTGTACTCGCTCAATTTCTCATGTTAAATGAACCGTTACTCAAAAAGAACAGAAAAATCATATACGTTAGTTTGCAAGTTTATTTTTGTCTAGTTGCATTAGTTACAATAATCATAGTTAAATGAGTTTTCATTAAAAGGTCTGCGAAGTTGATACTTAATTAATCAAGAGACTGACTAACTTTTGTTAAAAAAAACTACTTATATTTAAATGATTAAAGTTAATCTAATGATACAATTTTGTGGCAATTTAAAAAGAGCGAAAGAAAGTGAAGGGCCTTTGGTTGCCATTAATTTGACTCTTTATTCATTTATTTGCAGCTTGAATTTGACAGGTATTATATCTGTACCGGGTAAAGAATAGTTCCTGCCAGTCATAATGAGAGCTTCTCTTCCTTCGTTCACCCGCAGTAGTAGCTTCAGAAGGAAACAATTCCAGTGGGAGAGATCGCCGATCGCGAGGACGTTTAACAGACCTTGTTCCATGGTGATAGACCCAGCGAACGTTTCCTTCAGATGCAAGGTACATGAAGTGAATATTCGAAGGTAAAGTCGCAGGTAACATTTCCTGAAATTGCCTTTGTTTTGTTTCTCCATCCTGTCCCGGTCCTCGAATTCCACGTCCATAGGGCTGAGTGTAACCGATATAGAACTGTACATCTGGGTGCTGTTCAGCAACCTCCAATAAGAAACAGAGACATGAGCTACATGGAGAGTTGTGAGTGAAAAGAAATACATATCCGCTATTCATGGATGCTGCTGCGTTATGGGGTAGCAAATTAGCTTCCATGTCAATCACCAAGAAAACCTCTGTATGAGCCCAATAACGAATATCTTTATCCGCAGGGGCTATGTACTGAACAGCATTAAAATGAATTTCATTTAAGTGGCGATCCGTTGCTTGTATGGCTGCTACCTAAAATTAATAAAGAAAAC
The DNA here is from genome assembly GCA_023014485.1 of Bathynomus jamesi. Lineage (NCBI taxonomy): Eukaryota > Metazoa > Arthropoda > Malacostraca > Isopoda > Cirolanidae > Bathynomus > Bathynomus jamesi. The sequence goes on along the minus strand of JAJOZX010000359.1, from coordinate 1,138,910 downwards.
GTGATCAAGTATATAATAAGTACAAAAACGAATGGAAAAATAATAAAATATTGAAAATAGTAAAAAATAAATTTATAATTTTTAGCTGTCTTAAATTGAAATAAAAAATGATACTGAACTAAAACATCCAAATTTGATAAAAAACATTTAGTGACATAAATATACATTCGAGGAAACAAAGTTTCGTATTATTGAAAACAAAGTTTCAAGAAACTTAGCTGACACCGTATATCAGGATAGCTTAAACGAATTATAATTATCAACAAAAAGATAAGAAAATAACCTTCATTCAAGCACAGATATACTATCAGTATAAGAGCATTTATAAAATAACTGTTTTTCTTTTACACCGTTTTCTTCCACCTCAGGTGTGTAAAGGTTAGTTTGTTTTCACACCTGATTATACCAGCCTTACGACATCTGACCGATTTGACATTCTATTGACAAGTTATTATTAGGTTAGATTAAGTTAGGTTAAGCTAAGATAGGTTAGGTTAGTTTTTTAGAGTGTTGATGTTTTGGTCTACTGTAAATACACATGGAAACAACAACATCATAAAGAGTGCTCTTAACATAATGATGTGCAGAAAAATTTGCTGAACTAGTAGAAAACGAGCAGTCTGATCACCCAGTCAGATAAAGAGCTGACAGGTAAAACTTCTCAATAAAATTAGACGCTGATTTTCGATTAGATCAACCAGTTGTACGAGGGTTGTTCAGAAAGTAAGTTTACAAGGTTAATTACTGGTGCATTATGTATAGTACAATAATGTTGTTGGTAGTACAATATTTTGTTAGGCATATGTGGCAATACTGTAAAGTGGCAATGTCCGGGGTCATCACGAACCAAAAAGTTTAAGATTGCACCATCAGCTGGTAAGGTGATGGCAACGATTTTTTGGGATCTTCAAGGCGTTTTGCATGTTGAATTCATGCAAAAAGGGACAACAATAAATGCCACTTCTTATTATGAAACTTTACAGCGACTCCGCACGGCTATCAGAAGAAAATGTCCCGGGTTGCTTACTGCAGATGTGGTGTTCTTGCATGACAATGCACGCCCTCACACTGCAAATCAAACACGTCAACCTTTGGAATCGTTCCACTGGGAAGTCATGGATCATCCCCCTTATAGTCCTAACCTTGCATCAAGCGACTTCCATTTGTTTCCAGCCCTAAAGGAACAACTCGGAGATAAACAATTTCAAAACGATCCTGATGCAGAAGCGACCGTACAAAACTGGTTAAAAACTGAGGACCCCCACATTTTACTCGACCGGCATCGGAAAGCTTGTCCCACGCTACGACAAATGTTTGAATATGTTTGGTGATTATATAGAAAAGTAGTAATAAGTTGTTGTTGAAATACTTGTAATAATTACTTGTCTTGTAATAAAACAGTTTCTTCAAAAAACCTTGTAAACTTACTTTTTGAACAACCCTCGCAAATACAATACATCCATGCAATAATTGCTAGCATCTACAAACTGTGAGTGTGTGAGACTTCTTTATTAATTTACCCGGTAATATTAAAATGATTATGTATATATTGGAAAAATATCAAGTAAATATCAAACAAATCTATCTTTTTCGGACGCTATGTATGGACGCTGGAGCAAGTATATGGTTAAGACCAAGTGCTTGGAGATACAGAGAAAGAAATGTAATTCAACTACCCTCTAGACCCAATGTCGATTATCTTTGTTGATTGAAAGGAAACGGTGTTACGATATTGGCCACGATGTAGCCCTGTAGATAAAATTGTGGGTAAAATTGTTCCAGACCTATGATGAGTTTGAACTGATACTTGGTAGTAACGTTTCAGCAGTTCATATCGTGCAGCTTTTAACCCAGAAAGCTGTTGATGGGAGGTGTGTTTTAAATCGACTGTTGGCAAAGAAGCAGAGAACCAACTCATTGAGAATATTTTTAAAACGAAAGATTTCAAAAGAGATACACTGAATGGAATATGACATATTCAGACGTCGTTTAGAGTTATATCCATTCGTTGAAACATTTCTAAATGTTACTGGCTTGGAACTTAACTTATCGCCCAAGTTCGGAATTTTTTTTTTAAGAAATCGTATCTAAAATTGAGCCTGCTGCAAAAACTGCAAGAATTAAAATTAACTCCGAGAGACTTCTGTAAAATATAGCTCAGATACAAAAAGGAAGCAGAAAGGAAATAGCATATCGGCCAGCCTCCTGAAGTAAGGAATACAAGAGAAAAGAAATTAGTGCATCATTCTACCGTCATTCTACAGGGTGTTTATAAAGTAACGCAAGTGAAGAGACAAAGCCAATTTGAATTGGTTTAAACTAGTTTCAACTTGTTTTTTAACTCTTAATAACATTTTCAATACCTTTTATAAACCTTACTATCAAATATACAGTTGTTATAAAGGCAACGGGTCACTCGCAAAGAGACCCCAAAATATATCTTCCCTCACCAGCTATCTGCCAAGCAGATAAGATCCAGCTTTTGGACATACTGTAAACCAGAAGAGTTCCTTGTTCCATGCACGGTTTGTGTGTAACATATATATATATATATAAGCACACCGGACAAAAAATTAGTCACCCCTCTCAGAATGTACCTAATAACGTGTGACGGCGCCTCTGGCCTTGATAACCGCACGAATCCGGCGAGGCAGAGACTACGAGGTTGTGCATGTACTGAACATCGATTTGCTGCCACTCGTTCATCAGCCGGTCCCGAAGTTCCGCCAGAGTCCGTGGGTGTCTATTCCTGCGCTTCACTTTCTGTTTCCAGCCTGAACAACACCTTCGACGCATTCAGGATTAAGGCTTCATTGGACCTGCGATGTACTCGTCGCCTCCCATCATTGGAGAACAAACAAAAAAACGGGACTCATCGGACCAAATTACACGTTTCCAATCTGCCGCAGTCCAGTTTTTGTGCCTCTGAGCCCATTTATAACGTGCCAATTTGTGACTTGCTGTTAACAGCGGCCTCTTCCGTGGTACCCTGCTCCAGATGTCCATCGCATGCAGTTCTCGTCGCAATGTCCGTTCGGAAATTGGTCGCTGGAGAACCTCATTGGTTTCTTGGAGCAATTGTTCTCTGGTTTGAAAACGATTTGCAGTTACTAGACGAGAAACATGGCGGCGGCCCCTATTGTCGAGAATTGTTTTCCGGCCACAGTTACGCCGTCGATTGTCAGTTGATTGCGAACTACACCACTCTTTGTAAACTCGCTGGACAGTACGCGTTGACACACCAACAAATTGGGCTACTTCGACATTTGTGTCCGTGGGCTCTGCCAAACACGATAGCTCCTTTTTGCCACTGAGTAACGTCTGCCTCACGACCCATTTTGCAGACTATATCCAACACACACTTTGTTCTTCACCACCTCACGAAACAGATCTGATCCTGTGTGCTACGTCACCGCTATTGTCACTTACCAATGCTACATCAGCGCCCTCTGTGTGACCTTGAACTTCCTACTATCGGTGCTATTAGGGGTGGACTAATTTTTTGTCCCGGTGTGCTTATATGTTACCGGGGAATCTGTGTAACTAGGGATTTCACGAAATCCCTAAAATGTTCAGGGATTTCATGTAAGGCTAAGTCGTGATATTTTCGTTAATTTTAACGAAAATATCACGACTTAACCTAACCAATCGTCAAGGGCGTACGGTTAACCTAACCGGGCATTCAGTTAACCGGACATTCAATAATTTTCCCGTAGGTTTAACGAAAATATCACGACTTAACCTTATGTGAAATCCCTGACCATTTTAGGGATTCCATGAAATCCCTAGTTACACAGATTCCCTGTAACATATATACCAGCAATCGACTTATGAATTTGTTTGCAAAATAATGAACAGAAAAAAATAAAATTTTATCATTTGTAAAATTTTTGTTACTAATTTAAAAAGATTTGTTTTGAAATATAATAAATATTGAATTTATGTCAACACATCCTGTGCATCAAACACACATTGGTTAAGATTTTTAATAAAACCCCTTCTACCGTGCAATATGGAGATATTGCAAAGCAATACAGTATAAAATACATATACAGTATATTATTCATTTTGTAGGAAAATGGTTTTAAATGCATGCTGTTGAGAGTCAGCTCCAAAATGGTTGTTGCCTTAATCCAAATATTCTCAGTGTGTGTGTGTGTGTGTGTGTTGTGTGTGTGTGACGAGTATACAGTACAAAACATGTGCACTGTTTATGTATTCGTATATGTACTGTATATAGCCTTCGCATATACTTTTGGTAGACTAAAATCTTTTTTAATACTATTTTATAAACCGTTATAGATAAGCTTGAGGGGGGGATCTAGCAGTTCTTTTAGTTATGTAAGCCTATTTTAGACATATAAAAAAATTTATTTTCGTAAGAGCTAGTTTTTACTTAGGCCTATATATTATATACCTTCTCCAGTTTAATTTCTTGTATTAAGTCTATGCAATAATTTCAGTTATTTGTACAAAACCTGTAGGAATTAAAATGGCGGCATTTTTTTAACCCTAAATTACCAAACTTCATTTTACTCAAAAACAACAACAACAACACACAACACTTGCGTAATTATGACAAAGTATCAAAAAATCAAGGGTGACGAACACCCAGATGGGTAATCTAGGGTTAAATTAAAACTAATTCTTAACTCTCGAAAGATTGATGTAATGCAAAATGTTGCAAAATGATCTGCAATATTTATGCTTTTCTATACTTTAACTTATAAAATTTAATAATAAATTATATATGTAAAATTGAGTGCCACTGGTATAACTAAATGTCTTTGGCGACAAAAATTTAGTGCCTCTATTTCAATTTTTTATTCTAAGTTAGGTCCGGCACTGTTTTGAAAGAAGCTTTTTGTCGTTGGAGTGTCTTATGAAACTCAGTGCAGGGTCAGTAATGACCCCCTTTGAATTTCCACTCCTGTATACGAGGAACATACACACTTTTCATCTCACTGCACTTTGTGGCTCTCTCATATATATATTTAATGTAAACACTGTAATATATTTTATCTGAATTTCAATTATTTAACTACCCTTGTTTTTAATATTTATATCTAATCTCAGAATTAATTTTACATACTTGTATATTGCCAACGAGATTTCCAAGTTGATTTCTACCAGCTCTTCCGACATCGTAAAGGTTTTGTGCAACCTTATGTCCTATAAGGGGAGAAGGTTTTGCAGCAATAACGCATTTTAACGCAAAAATGCAAGCAAAAAGTGCCCCAATCTTCATGATGAAACAGTTAGAATTTTTCTTTTATATTCCGTTGTTCTATCTGAAAGAGAAGTCCTGTAGAGAGCAGCCAACTTCTCGCTGCCCAAGTGCGAAAGAGTCTGCCGGCGGTAGAGCAGGACCCAAGTATATACGTATATCATTTACATAGCAAGTTCAGTTTGTTTAACATTAGGTGCACGGAGCACTTAGCCTCGAGCCTTATAAATCCCGTATTTGACCTTCATATTAAAATCCAACGGGAAAAAATAGTCGCCATGATACAGTATAAACTATCCCATGAAATAATTCATCCAGTGTTGCATAGTGGTAAAACTGTTTGACGCCATTTTGTTGGTCGGGGAAAAAAAAAATATATATATTATATATATAATATATAATAATATATATATATATATATATATTATATATATTTATATATATAATTATATATATATATATTGAACATTAATTTTCGTGGAGACCAGTGTTTGTGATAAAGTAGAAATTTGTTACAAAGATTGTGATTGGCCGAAATTAATCACATGGGAAATAACTAACCAATCTAAGACAACCACCTAACCTAATGTAATCTGGTCTCCATGAAAGGGGCCATTCAAAAATTATGTAACGCAGAAGGGGGTGAGGTGGGTTAGGCCAGGTGTTACAGTGTGTTACATGGGGGTGGGGGGTGTCACCTAAAGTGTTACATAACACTTCACCACAAATACATAAAACTGGGAAATGACAAGATATGCAATTTCAGCACGTGTCTTGTATATAGCTAATATAGGTGAGAGTAACAAATTATTATTATGCATAAAAAGGTGTTTTGAGTAAGTAATAAGCAACAAGTTTTTGGTACTACTAGTGTTACATAATTTCTTAGGGGGTGGTTGGATAGGTGTGACAGAGTGTTATAGGGGGCAAGGGGTATAAATTTTGGTGGGAAAAACCGTTACATAATTTTTGAATGGCCCCAAAGTTTTTATATATATAGGGTTCCCATAAGTCCGGCATCATAGGAGAAATTAATATTTTTCTATTTCTACAAACCATAATTCATATTTTTCTCTTTCTACAGGCCATAATGTCTGTGAGCAAGGAAGAACGAATCCAGATAATTCTACTCATAGGAAATCGGAGTCAAGGAGAGGCCGCTGCTGAATTTAACAGACTGCATCCAGACCGCGAGCCAATAACACAGAGTTGTGTTAGCAGACTTGTTGCAAAGTTTAAGGAAACAGGATCCATAGAAGATAAACCACGCAGTGGACCTTCAAGGAGGTCCACTGACGATGATACAGCAACTGCTATCCTAGCTCATTTTAACAGAAGTCCCAATAAGTCTCTTCGGCGATTGTCCGCCGAGACAGGAGTGTCGAAAAGTAGCATCCATCGCATTCTTCAGGCTCACAAATGGCATCCATATAAACTTCAGATCCTACAGAAATTAAGCGAAGATGATCCCGACCGGCGGATGGAATTTTGTGAATGGGCTACGGAACAATATGCTCGGGATGTCAATTTCCCGTCCACCATTCTGTTCAGTGACGAGGTTGTTTTTTATGGAAATGGTGAGTTAAATCGACAGAACACCCGCTACTGGTCTCAAAACAACCCTCACTGGTATACCTCTCCAAAAGAACAAGGTGCATCTCGGGTGATGGTATGGTGTGGCATTTGGAAGGATCGCATCATAGGCCCCCTCTTTTTCGATGAACATGTCACTGGAGGCACCTACCTACGTATGCTCAAGGAAGAAGCATTTCCCAGTGTCTTGAACGAAGAAGGAAATTTCCCAACATGGTTCCAGCAAGACGGCGCTCCTGCGCATTACAGCACCCAAGTAAGGGAATATCTGTACCAACAATTCCCTAGTCATTGGATAGGACGTCGAGGGCCTGTGGAATGGCTAGCTAGAAGCCCGGATCTCACGCCACTAAATTTTTATCTCTGGGGCCACTTGAAAGCGCTGGTATACGCAGAGAAAATTAGGAGTGTTGAACATTTGCGGCAGCGCATTATTGGGGCATGTAACACCATTACTCCTGACATCATTCACCGTATGCTTGCTGACTAGGTATCACGTCTGAATTTGTGTATTGAAAACAATGGTGGACATATTGAGCACGTTCTGTAAATAAAAGCTTTTGTTTTGCGTTTTTTTATTATTTTTCCTATGTCTCAAATATCATGCTAGTTTAATTATGCATGCTTGTGGTTATGGTAGGACCTACGGGGGAGCTTTCCACATTAAAAAAAAGCAATGCGCCTTGTACTGTACCCCCTGGGTGGTGTGGAAAAATTTGACAATTTGAGTCGTTCTGTCAATTTTTAATTGCTGGTAGCAACCCCTAAAAATTTAAAATTTGCTAAAATATTTTAGGATAGTTGTTTTTATGCTGAAATGAACCATTTAAAGGGTTGAACACAGTAAAATAAAAAAAAAAATTTTTTACCCCCATATTTGAATCACCCTAATTATATATATATATATATATTATATATTATATATATATATATATATATATATAATCCTCTCTCCGAGTTCGGGCAAGGTCAGGATGTTATTAGAGAGAGGGTTATTACATATACTGAAGGCCACCGCGAATGCCGTTGGTTGAAAGTAAAGTTTAGAAAGTCGGTTGTTTGTTTTCTCCTTTATTATTATCGTTTAGTTTTTCTTTTATTTGGATTTATTCTATGTAGAAAAGCTACTCCGTCAACTCACATTTAAAAGAAATTACATTACATGTAAGACAGATGTGTTGTATGTTTTTTATCTCTTACGCATATTAGCTTTTTCTGTGTCGCCACAGATTGATCAGAATGGCAGACTAGCTTTTCTGCATCCGCATCGTAAGCTTCCTCACTTGGTAGAACATTTGCAAGTGTTTATTTCCAAACACTTATTGAGAACTGAAGAGGAAGTGACATGAAGATTCGGACCAAAACGTTTTTCTCATACCTTCATCTCATTGTATATGGTGTTGGAAGGACTGGGTACTGAACATGGGCTTGCCTCCATACCAGGGCCTAATAATGACTTCGTTGAATGTGAAATACAAATTATTACCCTCCTAATAATGATTATGGCGTACATTGAAACTTTTTTTTTTTTTTTTCAATTGATTCCTAGTTTTTAGTACATCCCTTTCAGTCAAATGTCTGCTTTGAATCTGAACCTATTCATGGCCATATTTTGGGTATAAGAAACATTTATTTTTTCATGAATGAGGGGTATGTCCGGTATCATGTAAATATTGCCAGCACAATATTATTATATAATATTATACAATAATATTCAAAATTATCAATTATTAGAATACAAAATGTCATTCAAGTTAAAGCTAGAGGAGTTAAGCCCCCGCGCTCCCTCCCTGTATCCGTGCCTGATGTTATTATACGCAATATTACCCGTTCTATACTTTATGATTATCGTGTTGTGCATTGAAGCTTTGGGGCATCAATTCACAAAGACCCATTTTTTTAGTATATATTTGAATCTGTTGATGGCCATATTTGGGGTATAAGGAACATTTTTGCTGTTTTTACATGCAGCATTATTCCCTCTGAACGTTGTAATTATCCTCTATATATATATATATATATATATATATATATATAGAGAGAGAGAGAGAGAGAGAGAGAGAGAGAGAGAGAGAGAGAGAGAGAGAGAGAATTTCTAAAAAGTATAAAAGATTACTAATTGGTAATGACCGGGTTTTGTTTTTGAAATTTTTTTACTGTTACCAAAACTAATAAAATACAGTATCGAAGGAAAAATATGTACAGCGTCGCTGCTAATTAATTATATTAATCTTAATGAAAAAATACCCTTTTCTTGGCCAAAAATCAATAGAAATGAGCTCCACAGTCCTTGAAATATTTGGAAGATCACATTACTTTATCGAAAAAAGGCTTTAAAAGATATTATTGGAAATTTTTTTTTTAAACATATGTGCCTAAATGGCATAATATTTTTTCGAACTTGCACAAAATTTACCCGTATATAGGCATATGCATGCTCTCTTATGTAAAAGATTTTCAGCCAGTAGTTAACCATTTACTGTTAGTTCATAAATTACTTAGATTTTGAATGAAGCTTCACAAGCTTTGATCCACTGGCTTTCGATGGGAAGCTGAAAAATTTTACGGTTAAGTTATTTTGTAAATTTAATGACCAACTGACTTTTTCGATTTCACAAAAGTGTACAAAAGTTCGTACAAGCCTTGGAGGAACCATATTATTCTGTAGACTTTAACTTGCATTTATAATTTACGCGTCTGTTGGTAAACGAGACCACCATGGCCGGAGCTGAGACAGAGACCTAAGCATCCGAGACCGAGACCGAACCCGAGACCATATGCAATTTTTGCATATATTCAGTATTGTGTAATGTCTAATTCCTAAGATCTGTATTTCCCGTTCAAGAATAAAGATTGTAAAGAGGTTATCAAGTAACAATTGCAAAATTTACTCATAATTTATTCACAAATTCATAGTTTGTGGCATTTTTCAGTAGTTAACTGTCTACTTAAAACAAGATAAGTGTTCGTTGCACTTGAGAAACATCAACATACTCAGCCGTGATGTAGTTGATACTCGGGACCACCATGGTCGAGACCGAGACCAGAAAAAAAGGTCTTGAGACCTTTCTCGAGTCCTACATCACTGTCTGTTGGATTCCTACCGAAGTATGTATTCTAATTTTTATTTAACTATTGTTCTATTTGTTTTGTCTATTTTTATAGTCCTACTTTTTATTTAAGTTTTTATTATTACTAGCTAAATTGTGGAAGTTATTTTGTTTTTTTCTGCCAATAAATTTTTAAAATTTAATTTTCATTTTCATCTCTTCTGCTTTCGGAAGCCTTATTTTCAATTATTTTTAACATTTAAAATTTCCTTTCACGAAATAGAAATATTTGTGACCTTTGGCAACTTATAATTTGTGACCATTGGCAACTCTTCTAATTTGTGACTGTACAGTACATGTTTCAAGATGTTTTTAATGATAAAAATTAGAACTTAATTCATATGTTAATATAAACTCTTATATTTTTCTTGACTTTGTTTATTTGCTCCTCATTCAAAAGCTTTATATTAAATTGTATCGTATGCTTAGGACTGTTTGCACGAATACAATAAGCTGCGAGATATAAGAGAAGCCCTCCAAATGAGGCAGTGTTTTAGGGAGTCTTACTCGATATCCAAACTTCCAAAGTGAAGGCGTTCACTCGACTAAGCTGACCACAACTAAATTTTTATCCCATCTTCTTCTTTAAACTAGCTTTTGTCGGCCTTCATAAGCTCATCGGAATCATCTTCTCTCTTTCTTTTCTCTTCTTTCGTCTATGGTCGACCGGACAGATCTTTTCCTAAGCCCATTCAAGCCTTTATGATCCCGCTGCAGAAATTCCACACCAATAATTTCTGCCCTTTTATTTCTTGGAAAATATATTTGGCAAAACTATTAAATTTTACCCGATTTGCAATATTTCTTCTCGAAAGAAAACCTTATTTTTAATTGTGTCGATTTTTTTAACATAGAATTTTTATCTTTCAGTTGAAATGTATCGACAGTTTTATATTAGTGAAGTTAACAAATTAGAAGTTTCGTAATAATTCATTTGTATATATATATATATTAGTGGTGGACCGGATATCCACATCCGCGTCATTTTTAATATCCGCATCCGCACTTCTGACTGCGGATGTTATGCGGATATTACCTCTAATAAATTATGCAATTTACAATTAAATTAGCTTATAAAGTAGCTTATAAGGCCCAGTCATGCACATTTCATGTAAAGTATTAATTATTAATGAACAAACAAATATATAAACCTCAAAATATAAATACCTGGTAACACAGAAAATTGAATGAAACTTGTTTCATTGAATTTTCTGTGGCTGAAACTCTTGAAAAAGTTATTATTTTTATCATAATGAAAACATTAATTTTAATTCTTATGCATTGCCTGCCATAATAGTAAATATCACGAAATTTGAAAAATTATGTCATATATTCATAATTCTATATTATATTGATAGATTAACTAAAGCTTCGCATCCGCGGATATTGAAATTAAAGATCCGCATCCGCAGATGTTGAAAAACTGACATCCGGGCCACCACTAATATATATATATATATATATATATATATATATATATATATATATATATATATCCCGCAAGGGGGTTCTAAGCTCGTGCTCTTGAGTGCTCATTTGTACGTGCTTGTTCCTGGAGGTTTCACGTGCGCCCTCCCGGCCCTAGCACCCAAGGATGATGGGGCTCGACCCTGCAGTCCTTGTCATCCTTGGTCTTTTTCCACTTCGACTGTCCCTTCCACCCTTTCTTTTTCCTCTGTCTTTCCTCTCACTTTTTCTTTGTTTTTCCGCCGAGATATGCCCTTTTAAATAGAGGCGAATCGGTTCTTCCCGAACTTAAAAAAAAAAAAATATATATATATATATATAATTATATATATATACACACACATATATATATATATATATATATATATATATATATATATATATATAGCGGATCGACAAGAAATAGACCAGCAAAATATACAGAAATCTTTTGCTTCCATGCTATCATCAAACAGTCTTTGAAAATACACGTGGGCAAACAATGGAGAGTCTGTTTCTTCCCAAAGGGCGCGAACGCAAACTTTTATCAACTAAAGGACGCGCGGACAAAGCGTCTTAAGATTGGGTGCGAAGTCCTACGTCACAGGAACTACGTATAAAAGCGAGCACCCACTCTCACTCCCTCTCACTTCGTTAGCGCTTCCATTTCGTTAGACTACTCTGTACGATATCATCTCTTCAACCGCCTTCCGGCTCCGGCCGGAGGCGAGGCCTGCTCTTTCCTTCAAGGCCTACAATTTATCATCAAGTAAGATCTACAGACCGCCTGCAGAAGCAATCCTTCGAGGCCCAACCGGAATCGCTTCGGGCCTGCGGTTTGCCGGGTCGGCCTTCAAGTTTCTCCACATTCCTCGAGATATATTCAGCACCAAAGGCCTACGCCTGCAAGATCATAAGGCCAGCCTGCACCTCGAGAAGTAACATCACCTCAGGCTTCCGAACGAAGCCTACATCCATCATCTCAAGAAGCTTAACGGACAACGACAACTCGAGTTTTCGGTAATAGATCTTTCTTCAACCCGCCTTCAAGAGTTTACATCGTCCTAAGATAAGTACCTCCTATTCTAAGTACTCTTGTGAAGCCTACATTAGCATACCGCCGAACGGTAGGCTATACTCCCAAAGTGTGTAATTAAGCGTTCCAACTGACTCACGTGAAAGAACGCAGTAGGCCTGTTCTCCAATTCAAGTGTCATTTCAATACCGTAATTCCGCGTATCATCCGCTATTTTGTTCAATTCATATATTTATGTGTTAACTAAATATTCTCTTGACGTAATCACTTAACATCACATAATGGTCTTATATATAAATGATATTTGTGTATTTGTCAAGCATTTCAATCCATTATTATTAGGCCGCATCAATTATTCCTTGTGCATCCATGCAATCATTTAGCCTACTTAATCAGTGTCATGTTTTCCATTCAATGTACCAAACGCACGTGCATTCTTTATATCATTTACTAGGCCAGTGATGGCGAACCTTTTTATCGAAGTGTGCCAAAATTCGTGTTTTTTAAATAATGATATTGTTGGCGTGTCACTTGCATACATGCATTTTAAATTTAACTAAAAAATCATAGATAGCTGACTTATTAATCGAAAGTACTAGGGCGTAGACGATTTATTGCAGTTTTTCATCAGAATACCAAACATTTTCAACATCCATCGCATGTCACCTGAAACCCTGCGGCGTGTCACTGCTGACACGCGTGTCATAGGTTCGCCATCACTGTACTAGGCCCATTCAATGTTCCATGTCGCATGCCATTTACATACCATCAACGTTTACATTACTTATTACGTGTCAATTAAGCTATTAACATTTCATCTTATTAGCTAAGTCTATGTCATAAGCATAACGTAAAACTATCAATTAATTACTGTCAATTCTTTGTTATATCACAGTGAATAAATAACGGCTTTATTTTCATAATAAAATACAAAACAAACTATAAGGTGTCTTTTATAACCTTAATATTAATTTGCTTGGGTGTAAACCAAGCTGGTGACCTCGCTGCCTTTTCGGTCACTTCCAATAGTATGGTGGGCCTAATCAAATAACCACTTATTCCAATCGGTGATACTGTATGACATAAATTATTAACCCAGCCTTTCATTAATAAGCAATCAGTCATTGCATCAATTAATCATTGCATACAATCAAATCATTATCACCTTAAACGGCTAAAACTAGGTCCACTATATATATAATATATATATGTTAAACACAGACCGTGCATGGAACAAGGAACTCTTCTGGGAAAATTAAATCCACTATAGTCCGAATAAGTAATGGTAAATGACAAATACCATAGTTTTTTTCCTTTTTCATGATTTTAGCCCGACGTGGGCAACGGGTCTCTCGCAAAGAGATCCCATAAATATAGCTTCCCTCACCAGCTATCTGCAAAGCAGACAGGATCCAGCTTTGGGACGTGGATCTAGGGTTTAAAGCAAACCTAGATCCCTACACTCAGAACCTCTATATAAGTAAAAGACTCGTTGCATTCACGTCGTGTTGAATAAATCAAAGAAAAAGGGGGTAACTATTGTATTTTTAGCCAAAAAAACCAAAACTTAAACCTCAACCGGGACATTGAGCGTCCACTTTTCAAGGCACGAAACACGTCCGTTTAGTATACACAAACTCAGAATGGTTCCCTGAGAACATTATATGTTAAACACAGACCGTGCATGGAACAAGGAACTCTTCTGGGAAAATTAAATCCACTATAGTCCGAATAAGTAATGGTAAATGACAAATACCATAGTTTTTTCCTTTTTCATTTACCATTACTTATTCGGACTATAGTGGATTTAATTTTCCCAGAAGAGTTCCTTGTTCCATGCACGGTCTGTGTTTAACATATAATGTTCTCAGGGAACCATTCTGAGTTTGTGTATATATATATATATTATTATTGCTATAAATATACTTAATTTCTTTACTACTTCAAACTGTTTGCCTTTGGGAAGCTTACCTAATAAAACTATCGAAACTCTAGTCTTTGAGTCATTATTTGCATCCCTAATTATATGTGTGTGGTGGGGGAGGGGGACTTTAAAAAAAAACTAGTGAAACTTTAGTCATTGGTTATTTGAAAATGGCAGTAAAATACTCGGTAAAGAGACACACGAATTACCTTCCAATAGCAGACAGACAGTTAGTTTCTACCAACTACTGTAAATATTTGAGGTTTGGTTGTAAGAGAATATATATAATTATTATACTCCTGTTGGGAATTAACCCCAAAGCTTCGAATCTGATGATCGAAAATGCTTAAAGAAACTGTAGCTTCCAACATCAACCAAAGATGAAATCAAATTTCTTTTTCATCAAAGGCCTAATTATCGGTTGAATTTTTTTTTCAGGAAAGTAGGATGGAGCCAAAGGCAAACGCCCACAAAAGTGCTCCCCTCCCTCACAGAAGGAGAAGGAAAGCGCCGAAATCAAGGTCTCCAAGGCTCATAAAAATTATGCCATTTTTTTTGAAGAACTGTCTAATGCAGTGGTTCTCAACCTGTTTTGCATGGTTACCCAAAACCAATTCTAATCCAGCCTCATTACCCGAATCATTAGCTATTACTTTTTTATAACTTCTAGATTATTACAATATTATTTTTTATAATGTCTGGATTGCGTGCCATTACCCCACAAAATAGTTGTCATTACCCCACAAAATAGTTGTCATTACCACACAAAATAGTTGTCATTACCACAGTTGGGTAATTTACCCACCGGTTGAGAACCAATGGTCTAGTCAAGTGTGTACGAGGCATGTATATGTAGTGAGGAATAGAGGAAGAAGTGTGTTTGAGAGCGTGCTCGACTGCACACAGAGTAGATGAAACGTGGAAAAAGATCAGCTGAGGTGGACAGTGACAGGAGAAACGGGAGTTCCAGCACTCCCTGACTTTTGCCTAATGCCCCCCCTCCCCCGGAGTACTTCCCTGGTCGATTGGTGTCTACAATTTCCTTCTCATCTCATTGCTACAAAGGTTTGGTTTCTCTTTGTGAATTTCAAAAGACTCCAAAAAGTTTATATATATATAGTGGAGCTAGTTTTAGATGTTTAAGGTGATAATGATTTAATTGTATGCAACGATTGATTAAGGCAATGACTGATTGCTTTATAATGATAGGCTGGGTTAATAATTTATATTGTAATACAATATCACCGATTGGAATGAATGGTTATTTGATTAGATCCACCATACTATTGGCAGTGACCGAAAAGGCAGCGAGGTCACCAGCTTGATTTACGCTCAAGCAAATTAATATTAAGGTTATGAAAGACACCTTACTTTTGTAGTTTATTATGAAAATAAATCCGTTATTTTATTCACTGTGATATAACAAAGAATTGACAGTAATTAATTTGGTAGTTTTACGTTATGCTTATGGCATAGGCTTAGCTAATAAGATGAAATGTTAATAGCTTAATTGACACGTAATAAATAATGTAATACTCATCGATGGTATGTAAATGGCATGCAACATAGAACATTGAATAGGCCTAGTTAATGATATAAAGAATGCACGTGCGTTTGGTACATTGAATGGAAAACATGACACTGATTAAGTAGGCTAAATGATTGCATGGATGCACATAGAATAATTGATGTGGCCTAATTATAATGGATTGAAATGCTTACACAGTATCATTTATATAAGAACATCATGTGATGTTAAATGGTTACGTCAAGAGAATATTTAACACACAATTATGACTTGAACATAATGACGGATGGTACGCGGAATAAACGGTATTGAATTGACACTTGAATTGGATGATAGGCCTACTGCGTTATTAACGGGAGTCAATGGACGCGTGATTACACACTTTGGGAGTATAGCCTACCGTTCGGTGGTAGGCTAATGTAGGTTTCTGAGGTACTTACGAATATGATGTACTTAGCTTAGGGCGATGTAAAAACTTGAAGACGGGCTGAAGACAGAACCTATTACGCAGATTCGAGCTGTCGTTGTTCGTTAAGCCTCTTGAGATGATGGATGTAGGCTTCGTGGAGACCTGAGGTGATGTTACTTCTCGAGGTGCAGGCTGTCGGCCTGGGATGCTGAATATATCTCGAGGAATGTAGAGAAACTTGAAGGCCGACCCGGCAAACCGCAGGCCCGAAGTGATTCCGGTTGGGCCTCGTTGGATTGCTTCTGCAGGTGGTCTTTAGATCTTACGTGAAGACAAATTGTAGGCCCTGAAGAAAGTAGCGGCCACGGCCCCTCGGCCAGGGGGCCGGAAAACGGCTGGTGGACGTTCGATGGGGAGCGTACGGGTGAGTGAGTGTGAGAATGAGAGCAAATGGAAGCTCGCTTTTATACCCTGGTGACGTAGGACTATACCAAATCGTAAGACGCTTGGTCCGCGTGTCCTTTAGTTTACAAAGGCTTCATTCGCGCCTTTCTTGGGAAGAGACAGACTTTCCATTGTTTGATTGCCCACGTGTGTTTTCCAAGTTCTTTGATGATAGCGTGGAAGTAAAGTATTTCTGTCGATTTGTTGGTCTATTTCTTGTCGATCCGCTACATATATATATATATATATATATATATAGGGTGAACCAAATGTAGGTGGACAGTAAATGATAACGTTTATTTTGAGAATACATATTTAATTTTTTTGTATACTATAATACAAAATAAAATTTAAATAAATTTAGTTATAATATTTAATATACTGTAATATAACACAAACACCATAGTTATAATGAACACCATAGTTATAATATAATATAACACAAACCGTATTCAACCTACTGTCCACCTACTTTTGGTTCACCGTGTATATATATATATATATGATGAATAAAACCACGAAGGAAAGGAAACACAAAATGGTGCTCAAGCGCTTTCGTCTAATGACATCCTCAGGAACACTGAAGTACATAGAAGGTTACAGCCTATATATAGGTTACAAAAAAAAAAAAAAAATATATATATATATATATATATATATATATTATATATATACACATAATACATACATACATATACAATAAACGGAGAAATGAAATTTAAAAAAAAAAAAAAAAAAAATATTAAAAGATTGTGGGATGGGCATACAACTTTGTAAGGAAACACTATCGATTTTTAGCACAAGATCAAACTACCGATTTTTAGCACAAGATTAAATTGTTTCCAACCAATGTTATATAAAAAAAAAAAAAAAAAAAAAAAAAAAAAATTTATACTGGAAATCTGCCCGGGTTTTATCACTCTACCCATCTTGTATATAAAAATAAAATGAAAATTAAAAGTTAATAAAGTAGCATACAAGTTTACCAAAGATTTAGCGTTCTACCCTTCTTATCTAAATGTTTTGAAGGAATTCAAAACAACAGGATCGAGTTGAAAAAGACCTTTGCTTATGTTAAAGTTATTTGAAAGTTGGATAATGGCAGACTCAAGAATATTTCTATTAACAATGTTGCCAGAGTGAAATAAAACTGAAGCATTATTCCAGTCAATACAGTGGGATAACTCTGACAAATGGACAAAAAGGGCACTGGACAACTGTCCTGTTCTAACGGAATATTGATGCTGTTTTATACGTGTGTGCAAATCCTTTCCCGTCTGACCTATGAAAAAGGAATCACATTGTTTACAACCAATTTTATAGATAATGCCTGAATTATTGGTAGGGCTATTTTTTACTATGATATTTTCACAATATTGTTATATGAAAATACTACATTAATATCCAAAAGTTTAAGTACATTAGCAATGCCTAAAAAGCCCGGGAAAAATGGAAGTACTAAAATTTTTTGACAAAGTACGAGTGTTATTATTGACACGATAGAAAGTTCGTTTTGCCTTCTTGAGACAAGATTCCATAAACGCAGATGGATAACACAGATCACTTCCAATACCGTTGATTTTTTCCAATTCGGCATCGATGTATTCCGGACTGGCGATCCTAAGGGCGCGGAGAAACATTGATGAAAAAATGGCCTTCTTAGTGGGGTGTCATGTCCGAGTAGAAGTGTACGTAGGACAAATTGTTTGTTGTTTTCCGATAGATACTAAACTTAAAACCTGGGCTTTCCCTATGTACACGCACATCCAAAAATGGGATTGAATTGTCTTGTTCCACTTCTAAAGTAAACTTAATGGAGGGGACTTGATCATTTAACTGAAGGAGGAAGTTATCCAGGTCACGATTCATGGGCAGATACACAAAATATCGTCGACGTACCGCAACCAAGGGATGCCAACCCCCAGGATTCTCGGAATGTAAGTAATTTCGAAAAACTCCATATAAATATTGGAGAGGAGGGGCGATAAGGGGTTTGCCCATGGCCATCCCAAAAACTTGTTGATAATACTCGTTATTGAAAGTGAATTTACAGTCTTTGATGCAAAGCTTAATAAGTTCCAAAACAATGTGTGAAGGTAGTGGCAGGTCATACTTATATAATTCTTGGGAGAGAAAGTCAAGCATATCATCACTCGGCACTTTTGTAAACAATGAACAAACGTCAAAACTGATCAATCTATCGTTAGTTTCAGTACGTGCATTATTCAATTTTTCAGTAAGATCCATGGAATTTTTTACATGTGAATCAGAGATAGTTCCGAGAATGGGGAACAAGACTTTGACAAGCCATTTGGAGAGTTTATAAGTAATAGAGCCCACCGAGCTAATAATAGGGCGCATAGGGTTGCCAGGTTTGTGGGTTTTAATAAGACCGTAAAGGTAGGGCAGAGGAGGTGAAGTGGACATGAAAAGCGGAATTAAGTCCTTATGATCTTTGAGAATGCGTTTCAAGCCACTATTAAATGATTTGATGACGTCATCCTGTGGGTTCTTCCTAAGTTTGCTGTATGTGGCGGGGTCCTGGAGAAGCTCGTTCATCTTTCCGATGTAGTCCACTTTCTCCATAACAACTATGGTGTTAGCCTTGTCTGCTTTAGTAATATGGAGCTCCCCATCTTTTTTTAATTGTGAGAGGCTATTGCGAAAACGTTTAGGAAAGTTATCTTCGTAATTACTATTCGCCGCACTATAAACGAGGCCTTTAACTATGTTAAACAAATATTGAGGGAGATTACACTGTTTTTCAAAACACGCGAGACTGTAACAAATTTGTAAAGCCGAAGGTTTTTTAACAATAAAAAAGGACATACCATATCCAAGGGCACTTTTTGCATCGTCACTAATGTTTTTCGAAGAAAGGTTCAAAACACACTTTGAGCTTGCTTTTTTCCTTCACTGACTATTTCGAATGAGACTTTTAATTTTTCGATCCAAAATGTTACGAAGTGAAGTAGTTCTCCGACGCAACTCGTTGTAAATTTCATCAAACAAAGGTTGGAACCACGGTTGGGGAATAACGGTTACAAAATTATGTTTGGCGATGTTTAAATTTTTGAAGGCGGACCACTCATTTTGCGGTACGTCGACGATATTTTGTGTATCTGGCCCATGAATCGTGACCTGGATAACTTCCTCCTTCAGTTAAATGATCAAGTCCCCTCCATTAAGTTTACTTTAGAAGTGGAACAAGACAATTCAATCCCATTTTTGGATGTGCGTGTACATAGGGAAAGCCCAGGTTTTAAGTTTAGTATCTATCGGAAAACAACAAACAATTTGTCCTACGTACACTTCTACTCGGGACATGACACCCCCACTAAGAAGGCCATTTTTTGATCAATGTTTCTCCGCGCCCTTAGGATCGCCAGTCCAGAATACATCGATGCCGAATTGGAAAAAATCAACGGTATTGGAAGTGATCTGTGTTATCCATCTGCGTTTATGGAATCTTGTCTCAAGAAGGCAAAACGAACTTTCTATCGTGTCAATAATAACACTCGTACTTTGTCAAAAAATATTTTAGTACTTCCATTTTTCCCGGGCTTTTTAGGCATTGCTAATGTACTTAAACTTTTGGATATTAATGTAGTATTTTCATATAACAATATTGTGAAAAATATCATAGTAAAAAATAGCCCTACCAATAATTCAGGCATTATCTATAAAATTGGTTGTAAACAATGTGATTCCTTTACATAGGTCAGACGGGAAAGGATTTGCACACACGTATAAAACAGCATCAATATTCAGTTAGAACAGGACAGTTGTCCAGTGCCCTTTTTGTCCATTTGTCAGAGTTATCCCTGTATTGACTGGAATAATGCTTCAGTTTTATTTCACTCTGGCAACATTGTTAATAGAAATATTCTTGAGCCTGCCATTATCCAACTTTCAAATAACTTCAACATAAGCAAAGGTCTTTTTCAACTCGATCCTGTTGTTTTGAATTCCTTCAAAACAGATTTAGATAAGAAGGGTAGAACGCTAAATCTTTGGTAAACTTGTATGCTACTTTATTAACTTTTAATTTTAATTTTATTTTTATATACAAGATGGGTAGAGTGATAAAACCCGGGCAGATTTCCAGTAAAATTTGTATTTTTTTTTTTTTTTTTTTTATATAACATTGGTTGGAAACAATTTAATCTTGTGCTAAAAATCGGTAGTTTGATCTTGTGCTAAAAATCGATAGTGTTTCCTTACAAAGTTGTATGCCCATCCCACAATCTTTTGATAATTTTTTTTTTTTTTTTTTAAATTTCATTTCTCCGTTTATTGTATATGTATGTATGTATATAATATATATGTTATATATATATAATATATATATTTTTTTTTTTTGTAACCTATATATAGGCTGTAACCTTCTATGTACTTCAGTGTTCCTGAGGATGTCATTAGACGAAAGCGCTTAAGCACCATTTTGTGTTTCCTTTCCTTCGTGGTTTTATTCATCATAAATATTTTCACGTGTTACTTTCGTGAAATAATTTTCATATATATATATATATATATATATATATATAAATAAAAGGTTTTAAAATATTGATTGATAGATAGAGATAGACACATGGATTAACGAAACTGGGAAACGCTTTTTTTTAACTCTTCTTTCTAACGTTTCGAAAGTACACTGTTTGTCATCAGAATGTGCTAAAAAAATTAAAATAAAGAGTTAACAAAATGCGGTATATATTCTATGATATAGAATGAATTATTAATCAACTAATTAACTAGCATTTAAGACATTATTCTGAATGATATTTAGCCGCAAAGACGTAGCGCAATTACTCTATGGCAGTAGTTCTTAACTTTTTTGGGGTGCGACCCAAATTCTGGTCGCGGTGCTAGCTCGGCGACCCATGTCTTCAAACAGTTCACTTGTAATGGATAATAAAATAAATAATTAATGGTAAAATGATTAAGGATAACATAAATAAATGATAAATGACGATTTAATGACCCAATCAAAATGGCTTGGCGACCCAGGGGTTAAGAACTACTGCTCTATGGCTTCGGATGTTATTATATAACTAGCTTCTCGACCCGTCAAAGAATGACGGGTTGGAGTTTTGTAAAACTCCCCGGGGACCCCACCTTTCTTATATATATATATATATATATATATATATATATATATATATATATATATATATATATATATATATGGGATTACGCAACCATACTACTGGCTGGGAAGCTTAATAAAAACCAGTGACACTGGCTTATGTTATTATGTAATGCTTAATTTCCACTGTTGTAAGGTAAAACATATATTTTTTAGTGTAACAATTTTTTTTTATTTTATATTCGACTGTAATGACTTAATATCAATGGTTCTCCGAAGGTTTTTGATTTTAATGTTTTATATCTGACAGTATTACAGGGTGGTCCGAAAAAAAACGTTCTCCTCTCCGCCCGCCTCAAATAAAATTATTTGTAATAAATTATTTTTGGAAACACCTTTTTTTTTAATTACCCTGTACACTAACGTTGATTGTATTCCTACAGTAACTCTGAGTATTAACTCATTAAACTGTATTACTTTATTCTAATGTTTAGTAAATCCAAATGATGAAAAACAGCGTTTTCGCGAAACGCTGAAAAGAAATATACGAGCCTTTTTTTTCATAATTTTGCTTATCTTTTTATTTATCTGGGAACCTCGTTTCCCAAGAAATGAAGCTATTATCTCTCTCTCTCTCTCTCTCTCTCTCTCTCTCTCTCTCTCTATATATATATATATATAGGGTGGTCATATATTATCTTTACAAATTTAATTAATTTTCAAGTGAGTCTGTAGATAATTTATGGACACCCTGTATAATATACTCGTAGTCAGTATTGAAAAACAGCCCAAAGGTTTTATAACCTCGCAGCTCTTACGATCTGCTGTTCAGATCTTTATGAGAGGAATTATTTCTTTTTATTTAGTCTGTCCAATTTAAATCTTAATTTCTATTTTTAATTATTTTTAATTAATTAATTATTTTAATTATTTTTAATTAATATATATATTTTCACGTGTCATTTACGATATTCTTCTTTAATGATGAAGTTATTCACGAAAGTTTTGAGTTTATTAATCTTTTGGTCTTTCATCGTTTTTCAGTTACCTTTTAACATCTATGAAAATGATTTGGTACTGATGGAAATCTCGACGATCGAGGAGTCATTAGACTTCCTAACATTGTTTTTATGTTCAGAGATTCTATTTTCTTGATCAGTGGTTCTCAACCTTTTTTTTTCACTTGGTCACACCCCGGTTAAGAACCACCGCTGCTTTACAGTTTAGAGTTTAGTTGTTAGCATTAGTTACGTTACGGTACATCCTGGAATTCTGCATGTACAGTAATATTTGCCTTCAGGATAGTAGTATAGCCGCAAAAGGGGAGAGTGTAAGAATGTTGCAGGTTATTATGTAATGTTGCAAAGGGGGTGGGGTTGTTGCAACGGGGGATGGGGGTGTTGCAAAGGGGGGTGGGGGTTGTTGCAAAAGGGGATGGGGGTTGTTGCAAAGAGGGTAGGGGGTGGGGGTTGCAAAAAAAAATAAAAAATAAAAATTCCCCCAAAGGGGGGATGCTGCAGGTGCAACAAGGAAAACTTGGAGGCGGCGTTATCCCCCAAGAGAAAGAAGGAGGAGAGAAAGGAGGAGAGAAAGGAGGAGGAGAGGTGTTCACCTGGCAGGAGCCAAGTGCACATTAAGACTTCAGCCGAGTAGGCGTTGTTTTATAGGCTCCTAATCAGCCAGTTGGCGTAAATGGCTTGAGTTGCCAGATACCGCGATACCATTGTATACATTATTATAGACTCCTAATCAGCCAGTTGGCTGTAAATGGCTTGAGTTGCCAGATACCTCTTTAGCAGTATTATTGTATACATTATTATTATATACGCCTAATCAGCCAGTTGGCTGTAAATGGCTTGAGTTGCCAGATAGCGCCATGTATTCATTTAATCGAAGACTGAGTTGCCAGATACCATTGTATACATTATTATAGACTCCTAATCAGCCAGTTGGCTTAGAAGGCTTAAATATTGCCAGATACCGCAATACCGTTGTATGCATTATTATATTTGAATACCGGTAGTAGAAGGCATAACAATTAAGTAAAACAACATTGCATCATTCTGTTTATTATAAATATATAGAAAATAAATATACATTTGAGGAATATGCATATAACAGTACAGGAAATATATACACACAATTATGGATATATATAAAATAAAATATACATTTCAAATAAATATACACTTCAATAGAAATATGTACATAACAGTACAGGAGAAATATCACGCAAAATATATATATATATATATAAACACAAATCAATAGAAATATGCGTATAATCAGTACAGGAGAAATGTCAAGCAAAATATAAATACAATTAACTTTTTTTTCAAAATACTAAACTCGGTCTTAATCGAGTTTACAATTACATCATTATTGCTCTGCATTACGCAGTATATGCGGCTTAATAATATTTCACCGCTTAAAGTATAGGGAAACCTGTATTCGATATGAAGGGCTTTCATATCGTTCAGTACTATTTTTGTTCCCACTTTACAACCGTTTGGTAAGTCATCTTTAAATACGTCTAGAATACAATCAAAAGCACGCACAAAGAGTTCATCGTTAGCTACATTATTAAATACAAGTTTATAAACAAGCTTTTCCAATCGAGGGTTTATTTCTACCGACTCGAGCTTTTCAATCGTGAACTCACTCAACATAGCGGCAATTGAAATAATCTTCTAAATCGTTACGACAACTGCGCGTTATATAAAGAAATAGTTCTTCAGGGTGAACGGTGTAGGTGAGCTCAGCCTTGTACCGATCAATTGCTTTGTACCAAAGTTCATGGTATTTCAAAGAGTCTAAACTTTTAAATAAACGTCCAGCTCTAGACCATTCTCACCAGTCCTACACTCGGTAAACCCATCGAGCAGAGCGGTGTAGGCGTATTCAAGTACTGTATCAAATAAAGCATGTCCGTAACACGCGCGTCTAATATAGGTTTCAGCTTACGGAATCCGACGATTTCAAACATTCTGTCGAGGATGAAACGGTTTCGCGTAGGAATAAGAGCGTTATTATCAGAAGCATTCTTCCACATCAGCCGTATATCAATGCACGGCCGATCGTTATTTATACACAACGTACATCAACGGCGTATGAGGGTGCGTCACTAATCTGCTCTCTTCTTGTACCTACGTTATCAGGTATTTTATAACGATCTTCACTCCACTTCTCAACTATCACAAAGATTCTATTCATCTCCTCGATACTTAAATAAACCCGTTTGTTTGTCGGTCTACATTCCGTTTCCAGTACATAGCTAATGGTACCGGAATTACGCCTGAACACGCGCAACGATTTCGTCACGGACACATCGTACGAGGCGTTGAGAATGCTGCTCAAAGGAAGTTCCATCGTATTCCGCGAGTCGAATTGTTGTACCGGTACAAGAATATCACTACCAGCCTACGCACCAGACAGTTTGGATAAGAACTAGGAACATTTTATGTTTTACTAAACATCTCCACACTCCGGCGCACTATTTGAAAGGAACATATGTTCATATTTTTCCTTTCTGCCCATCAAACGATACTCGTCTCTAAACTCTGTTAAAAATTCACGCAGGGCACTAGCCACAACCTCACTACGAACCTCATCATGATATACGTTAATATAGTGATAAAAATACTTAAGATTGTCCATGATCACGAGATTCACATTTTCAGTCGTAGGGTATGAGTAATCGACATGGTGTAGCATGACGTAATACCGCTTGTCACACCACCCATCAGCAAGACTCATTATCCATACCTGCTGCTTCTCTTCTGCACGCGTTGTTTCTTTTACTTCACGGTGTATGTGAGACTTTATAAAGTTTAGCTCTGCAGTATACTTCAGCACATCGTCTGTGCAACGAAAGCCTTCAACGGTCTCACCAGAACATCCGTAGAGTATTTGTACATCTTGGAACTTCGCACAATCCACTGTGTTTTTAAAAGAGGCATAGGAGGGATGAATAGGAAGTTTTTCGGTCCACCACATCCTGGCACTTTACTGAATACCATTTCGTAAACGTTGTACAAGCAATATTAAAGGTAGCCATTTGAATACACGTCTGATCTGAATACACGTCTGATCTCTCGGGCTTACTGCGGTCGACTGACCACGCAGGGATTCCCAGATAGTAGCATGACTCACGGTCTTACAGTGGGCGGAGCTTAGAACTTTCACCTACACACACACACACACACACACACACACACACACATACACACACACACACACACACAAAGGAGAAAGTGAAACGCTATTTGAAACATGATTTATTTAATAAACGAGATATTCAAGTTATATATATTTACAAATACGATTTAATAAACGAGATATTCAAGTTATACAGTATATATATATAATATATATATATATATATATATATATATATATATATATATATTTACAAATAGATACGATTATATACAAGACGTGTGAGTTAGAAGCATCATTGGTATCCAAAGGGTACGGTATCATAGGTACCAGGTAACTGGTAACGTTTCCTATAGGTGTTACGGCACACCATCGTACCCCTAAGTTCCTTCACGCCCCCCAGCTTCTGCGCCCGAAAATTGTGGGTGCCTACAATTAGTTGGGGAGGTTGTTCATCATCGTCCAAACATACTAGATCCTTCAACGACTCAAAGTTAACAACCTCCCGATTCGCATGGTTGAGCGTAATACCCTTTGCCTTCACGATATATTTCATTTCCTCCCCCACCCTGACCGTACCCCATAAGTCTTAGGTCCTGTTGAGGCAAAAGAGTCGGCGTATGCGTTGTCCCCATACTCATCCTTGATCTCATCAGTGAGCTCGCCGAGGAACTCCCCAATAGTGGGCATGTATTCACCCTCCCTCTCTGTGACTATCACGCTATCTGTATCGGCATACAATACTCTCCGCCCAAGAGAATGCAATAGACCCCAAAGTTTTATACGGGCGTAGGCTGTTGTGAATGGCCACAGGTATGTTTGTAACCCTTGAGGTATCTGTGGCAAATTCAGTGTTGTTGTACTTTATTACGTAAGTATTACCTACATTTACGATCTCCATGACCTCTTTATCGGGGGCATTGGCATAATCCCAGACATCGCTATAACTTTGTGCCAAATGAATGCTCCCTCTGCCGGTATTCTGCGCAAATTTTCCCCATAGACTGTTTAGACACAACTTTGCACTAAAGCGCTTGCCAGGATTCTTTACAATTTGGACACGATCAAGTTGTATACCTTCGCGGTCGCGGTAACGTTGAATATAGGCAGACTTTTCATCTTCGGTATCAACTCCTCGCGGATACCCTGATGCCTCAACCTTATCCTTCAAAAAGGTGTTTATATATGGTGTGAAAAGGTTGGGTAGCTTCTGAAACCTCCACACCTCATGTATCTTCAGTATTCTATAACCATGGCGCACGGCTAGGGCCAACTCAGGACTTGTATATACGCCTCTGATCTTACGCTGGTGAGGTATATGGTTACATTCGCCGTTATCCTCTTCAGCGCACTTCACGCACAGGGGAAACATGAGCTTCTCGTCGATAACGACAGGTAAGATCGGCATCCATAAATTGCGTGGGGGGAGTACGTCTACGAAAGAGAGCCCAAAGTAACGATCATTCAAATTTTTTGAAAATTCATTGATGGAGGGTAGGCTAGGTCCCACCAGTTTCTCAGGAGCGCCCACGGGGTACGGATTGCTCTTCATCACGTATGGGTATAAAGAACAGAAATCGTAGTAATGGAGCTTCACGCAATCCGTAGGTGGGAAGTATAGTCTGAAAGGATTTGTACGTCCTCCAAACAAGCTATCACCACATTTGAGAGGATCCAGCACCATTGAACGCTTGATCGTTTTTATTTCCTCACGGTACACCTCGTCTGTCTCCATCCGTGCATCATATTCATGCTCCCACAAGACTTTGTGAGTGAACTGTGATCCTATAAGTTGATCGCGGATGCGGGTCGATGCAAGACAGTCGGCAGGAGACCTACCGTGGATATCTCCGGTGATTCCGCACTCAGGACGGGGGCATCCATGCCACCAGCAACCGTTAAAGGAGTACACAGTCTTCACACCAGTGACACGGTTTTCAATTAACCCATCAACCCAAAAAACACGTCCATTAATCTTAATGGGTACTTCACCCGTGTTGCGGGCGTGCTTTATGTATACACCTGTCTGTTGCTGTAGGTGTATGAGCAGTAAATAGCCTTGTGTCCGTAACGTAACTGCGGGATTGTTTCGGTGAATAATGGCTAAGGTGTCTTTCGGCATGAAGTTATTCTTGAACACCGTAAAACATAATGATGCGATGGTGGTTGCGACTTGCAGTGGATCGCATTTGAAACGGGCTATGTACATCCTTCTAAAGGCCTGGAAACATATTCTAAGCACGCGCACATCATTCACGCAATAACGCTCACATTCATCAGCTATATTATAAGGGTTACTTTCATTAAAACTGTCGTAGTATCGATCAAGTCTTCACGTTCATCCATACAGTCAAAATAATGTTTGGGGGTGGTGGGCCTACGTATTTTAAAGTCTCGCTGGTGAGGAAAGTGTAAGGGAAGTATCCTTTGGAAACTTCAGCTGCTACTCCCATCACCTTGGGTAGCTTTGCTAATTTACAAGGTGTGAATAATAAAGTATCTTTAAATTGTACATTGCCTCTTATCTGCATCTGTATTAATTTGTTGCCTCTTTTCAATGGGTCACCTGTAAATATCTCAGAGGATTCGTGTTCAAGCAACTCCTTATAAAGGAACTGCGTGTCAAACTTTGCCCCGTTATGGGCGAGAATATACACAGTCATTTTTTTGAACTTGTCGGCTAACTTGACAATATAGGACACAAATAGTTTCACAGGACTATCGCTGACATTCGTTTTAAAAACGTTTGTCCGTTTACCACATTTGGGGCACTCGTCACATTCGATATCCATACACTCATCACAGATAGTCTGGCTCACAAGTAAATGTGGAATTACCTCTTTGGTTTCAGCGTTCGTATATGTTTCTATATCGTAGTATACAGTTATACAAGGGTTATTTTTAGGCTTAGCATCTTTCATATAACATACATGCTTTACTCCATCCGCCTTATATTCCTCCTGGCATGTAGGACAGTGAATTACGTCACACTTGTGCTTAAATTTTCCCCAATTATCCATTGTGTGAAACATACCACATTCACAGATTCTCATTTTCCTGCACGTGCCAATTGATTTATGGAAATCAAAACAGCTATTATTGAAAAATGTGCGTCTACACACATCACAGTCTCTCTTCTCAGCTTCAACTACACGGCTTTCACATTTGGTGCTTTTACACTGCTCACATACCATGTGACATTCTTTACAATGTCTCACTATATCATCCGCAAACTCGAGGCACCCCTTACACAAATCATGATGTCTCCCATATTTTCGACTTTTGTCATAACTCGCGTAAAGCCACCTTATATTACGGATGGGGAGATACGTTGTCCCTGACAATCCTAAAATAAGTAGGGGCCTTGTACGATCCTTCACGCAGCTTTTAAAAACATACACAGTCCTACGACGATCATCCAACCCAAACACAACTATGCGGACATTCATTTCCTGTTCTACCCTTCTCAGCTCTTCAGGACCCATATTACAGTCAAATTCAAGTTCACAGTCTACAGCTAGTTTACGGGCACGCTCCACGACTGTAGGCAACCAAATTTTTTGAGTTCGTGTATTTTGTACAGTAAACATACGTGCTAAGAGTACTGCTATAAAGCCGCAACCACGATCGACGTTTATATGCCGTCTATAAATAGCTTGAGAATTGAAGTTAAGAGTATACGGTATGGCACTACGACCCGCAACACGGTATACATGGTCAATATTTACCGTGAAGTTGTCCATATTGAAGGCTATACTACTTTGGCGGCTTGCATTATACGCCCTAATATATATTCTACATCTTCAGCCGCCAAACGTCTAAATGGCACTATCACCCAATAATCGTCTACATCACCGTCATCTGACCGAATCCAAAGGACAGACTCGTCCTGACTTCACGCTCGTCACGATTCTGAAGAGCAAACTCTATAATATGCTCTACAACCCGGCGTAGTCCGCGCTCAATTCCACTGCTATACATGACTCTAGGGTCGACCCTGACTCTATACCGATTTCTAGTCAAGGCTGGGGTGGGGGCTGCGGATCGCACCAATTCCAGCGTTATACCATCCTCAACTGAACGGGGGGCGGCGGATGAATTAGTGGATATATTAGCGGAAGGTGCTGCTGATGGGGGGTATGTTGCGTAGGAGGTTGATGGTTGGGGCTCTATTATTGTAGACTTAACAGAACGGGGGGGGGCGGCGGATGAATAAGGGGATATATTAGGTGCTGCTGGAGGGCTTGTTGCGTAAGAGGTTGAGGGTTGGGGATCTATTACCGCTGCAACATATGCGTATTTCGGGCGCTTTATACCTGACGCGGGGGTCTCATACCTCCGCTTTGGACGTGTTACCGGTATCGCTGGTGAGGGTTCAGGGGAGGAGATCACAACTACATTGTCGTCGAGGTCATCCGTAATGATGGGCTGCTCTACCTCATCGTCATTCACGGTTCTGTGGGAGAAGAAATATAAGGAACAGCACTCAAAATTTGTAATATTTTATAAATGACCCACTTAGGAGTGTGACGTGTTAGAAATGGACTCTGTAGAAAAATTCAGATTCACGAGTCCATCCACATGTATTATATCTGGCAGAGCTGGGCACTTGCGGCATATTGCGGTACTGCGGTACTGCTGCACTACCAAACCGGTACCAAACCGGTATGCGGAAATTTGAATGCGGTAGCGGTACTGCGGTACTTTCAGCGATCCTTTGCGGTACTGCGTTATGGGGGCCAGGGGTGGTAGTGCGGTTGTACCGCAAGTACCGCAGTACCGCAAAATATGCCGCAAATGCCCAGGTCTGATATCTGGACCTACAGGATGTGGTAAAACTGTGTTTATGCTTAAAATCATTAAAGAAAAGGGAGAGATGTTCTCGAAATTTGTGCATAAAGTTATATGGTGCTATTCGACGTATCAATCAGTGTTCAACGAGTACCAAGATGATATTTTGTTCCACAAAGGCGTATATGACGTTAATTCGTTAAAGGGAAATGAACATACAATCATTGTAATTGACGATCTCATGTTGGAGATGGATAAAACGTTTGCCGAGACATTTACAGTATTCTCCCACCATCTTAACATAAGCGTGTTCTTCATCAATCAGAATCTATTTTTCAAAAATAGATACATGCGCGATGTGTCGTTAAATACGCAATATCTAGTCTTATTCGCGCAACGTAGAGATGTATCACAAATTGGGGTATTAGCCAATCAAATGTTCCCGAATCAGCGTAAGGAGTTTTTGGAAGTTTATAAAGAAGCTACAAGCACGCGTTACGGATATTTGCTTTGCGACCTTCATCCGCGAAACACGTTTAGAGTGCTTCTGCGAACGAATATATTTCCAAACGAGCCTGAAACGGTGTATATTCCAGAATGACAAAGAGACTAAAGAAATACCGTGAATTAATAAAAATCTATCATCGACTGCCCCGGGCAATGCAGCAGATGTTTATTAAAAATATCGATGCCGACTTTTTAAAATGCATCTGTGAAATCTGTCTTAACGTTATAAATTGCAATGTATCAATGAAAACCCATCAGAAGGCTCGCCTACGCCGCTACAAGAACATAATACGTGCACTCGCTCGTAAAAGCCAAACTGTAGCGAAGAAAAAACGAATTATTGTACAAACAGGAGGGTCATTTCTCCCCATCTTATTTTCAGTTTTGGGTCCTTTACTGACTAGATTAATATAATGAAGAAAGTGGTAGTGATTCCCCACGAGGTGTACGCCTCACTGCAAAGGAATCCAGACACGTATCTAGATCCCCGTAAAAGCAGACTTAAAAGAATGGAAAGCGAATTGTTAGCCCTATTAAACAGTGAAAAAACACCTGATGAGAAAAGAATCTTATACCAAGAAGCTCTGCAGAAATTTCTTCACGAGTACGAAAATTATAAGAGCCCTACAGAGATTCCTGTGGTTATTAGGCACAGCACGGGGGACGATGGCGACATAGGATCTGTGCCCGACGACACAGCTGACCAACCAAAAAGATTAGCCACACAACATATCGAACATGTATTAAAAAATACCCTCCCACTTACATTGAGGAGTAAAGGCTTAAGTCTTTATAATCTATTGAATGAGGATCCCGCCATACAATGGACCGATACAGGGGAGATCATTGTGGAAGGATCAAAGGTACAGGGATCGAATATCGTAGACATTGTCCATGATCTGGTGAGAAAGTGGGATAGGCCATCACCATCAGGATGGAAGCATATTAAAGCAAGACTACAACAAATAAATGTCCCTAAAACGTTGATAGGAAATCTGAACAGGTTAAAAGACTTGGAACATGCAACGCCTGTGACACAATTGAAGGCGCCGTCACCCCCGGCGGTAACACCTTTGAAGAGGAGCAAGAAGAGGTTAAACCAACCCTACCCACGTGCCTCTAAAATACGCAAATGGCTAACGTATTAACTAAACGCTATTATGACATTTCTACCCCATCCTCTTACGGCGGCGTAGATAGACTGTACAGAAGTGTTTACGGAGTAGGAAAAAAAGATGTTGAAAGATTTTTGAGGGAGCAGGACGCTTATACGCTTCATAAGCCTGTGAGAAAAAGGTTTAAAACAGCCAAGACAACGGCTTCCTCGATTGATTCTATTTGGCAAGCAGATTTAACAGACATGCAAAGATATTCTGTGTATAACGATGGTTACCGCTACATTCTATTC
Organism: Bathynomus jamesi; assembly: GCA_023014485.1. Classification (NCBI taxonomy): domain Eukaryota; kingdom Metazoa; phylum Arthropoda; class Malacostraca; order Isopoda; family Cirolanidae; genus Bathynomus; species Bathynomus jamesi. Next base: position 1,106,240 of record JAJOZX010000359.1, on the reverse strand, counting down.
ATAATAGACGTATTCTCTAGATATCTGTGGCTAGTTCCTCTGAAAAATAAATCACCTGAAACAGTTGCTAAAGCCACCAAAACGCTAATGTTAAAAGAAAACAGGGTTCCTGGCTATTTTTGTACGGATATGGGGAAGGAATTTATAGGCCGTGCTTTTCAGAACATGTTGACAGAGTTTAATATCAGCTATTACACAACCAATTCTATACATAAGGCTTCTTTAGCTGAAAGAGTTCAGCGCACCATAAAGGAACGCATGCACCGTTATTTTACACATAAAAACACATACAGATTTTAGACATTCTGGAATCATTGGCATCATCCTACAACCGCTCACACCATCGCACGATTGGGCAACACCTAACGAAGTTTTAGAAAGAGGTACGCTCCCGAGAGATGGATCACCACCACCACCACACTCTACGCGCTTCAAAATCAATGATTATGTAAGGCTGTCGCGTTCGGGGAATAAATTCGCAAAGGGTTTTGAGCAAGGATGGACACGCGAGATTTTTAAAGTTAGGGCTGTGAGACCTAAAGGTGAGATAATGATGTATTACATTGAAGATTTGAATGGGGAAGAAATCTCAGGAGGCTTTTACCGCGAGGAATTGCAGAAAGTTGCGTTTAATTTAGAAAAAAATGTGTTTAAAATTGAGAAAATTTTAGGAAGCAAAGGTTCAGGAAGGAGAAAAATGTACCTGGTGAAATGGCTAGGGTACCCAGAAAGCTTCAACACCTATATAAAAGCTGATGCAATAATGAAGCTTAAATAGTATGCAACATGGCTCCTAACCATTTCTACGTCACACTCCCGTCCTCCTCGTCCCTGTCTGTACACCCTAACAACACACTAGCCAACTTTGTAACAGAACTCCATGGGCACATTGAATTGGGTCGTGATTCGTATGAGGTGGGGATATGCGAAATTCAGCTGGACACCGTCTTTTTAAATATTGAACATAAAGAAACCGTTTTTACGATTCTTAGAGACATTGACGAGTGTGAAAAAGCTGGGGTAGCTATGGATGAAACTATGCGCATCGCTCGGACTAAGATTGCACGGTATTACAGTACAGAAGTAAGACTAGGGCCGGGTCAATATGGTTCGGCCGAGGATGTTGTGAGAGGCTTAAACGTAAGTTTAAGAAACTCAAACCTTACGAATGATTTAGTATATGAAATCGTAAACAACCCTGCACATACACTAATCCTAAAATCAAAGACTAACAGACGTCTTAAAGAACATAGAAAGTTCAAAATTCTAACCAACGGCCGATATAGCGCAGCCTTCCAAAGAGACACATTTCACGAGACACAGTATAACTTGTCCAGATTAATGTATCAATTGAAGATGGAGAAATTGGCTGAAAGGTCCCCAGACATGTGCTATATTTACAGTAATATAGTGGAGCACCAGTTTGTTGGGGATACCCAGGCACGCCTGCTGCGCATTGCTCACATCCCCAACCATAGAGGAAGGAGTTTGAGTATTACATATGACAGACCCCATTATGTGAATGTCGCAACTAATTTAATAACCAATATCACAATATATATAGAACGATTGAGGGCGAAAACTTCCCATTCGGTAACGGGAGCTTAACAGTGAAGCTACACTTTCGACGCACTGAGTTATAATGGATAGAAAGCCTTTCACCGTCTATCGAGGGATGCGATACCAGCGCGGTAGTGGACTTGGATCCATTTTTTCATCCATACTACGTACGGCTGTTCCTTTGCTGAAGAGGGGTGCCAGATACCTTGGAAGGAAAGCGCTACAATCAGGCCTTAACACTGCAGAAGACATATTGGCCGGGGCTAAACCTAAAGAAGCTCTAAAAAAACATTTAAAGCGTACACGGAACGAAATCATCAAAGATGCAAAGAGAAAAATGCGTGGTGGCGGGAAGAAGAAGAGGGCTCCCCGGAAGAAGAAGGGGTCACGTGGTATTAAACGTAAAAGGCTATCAAAAAAGAAATGCTGTAAGCGAATGAAACCTATGGTTGACCACTTTTTTGACTGATATAAGCTAAGGATATTGATCTCATGAATCATAGTTTGTTTACCACTTGTCGAGAGAGGAGTCACTATTTCGCCATGGCACGCTTCATCCACCCATGTAGTTCACAATGCTGTAAATCGGAGCTGTCCTTTTTTGAGCTCCCGCCAACCCAAGTTTCTATTGAGCACAGTGACTTTATTACAATTAACCCTTTAAACACAATTAGTTCCCCGAGTGCACCTATAGAATTCGTGATACCCAGCTCAGGTCCTTACTTTTTTGATCCAAGCTGTGTGCACATGTACGCTAAGCTACGTATAGCCCATTCTGATGGAACGGTCTGCGATGACAAATATGCTGTATACCCTGAAACAAACTTTCTGCACGCCATATTCAACCAGTGTGACGTATATTTAAATCAGACCAACATATCGGCAGGCACGGGGTACTATCATCTACGAGCCTATTTGGAAAATGTCCTCAACTTTTCCAAAGAAGCGAAGGCTACCTTTTTAAGTGCGGAGGGATATTATCAAACTAAAGATGAAAATAGTATAAAGGACAAATTTAAAAATTCTAAAAAGAAAATATACGAGTGTTTTGGACGGTTGCACACAGATTTCACTTTCCAGGAGAAGTTGCTTGTGAACGGGGTGGATATGAAAATAAAGCTCACCCGCACGAGTCCTGAGATCTGCTTAAATCTGGATGTGAATCAAGAAGAGGGTGCAAACCCCGTTGTGGTTCACATTATGGACACATACCTCCGCGTACGGCGAGTGAAATTAAGTTCACCAAAACAACTAGAAATTGAGAAAAATTTACTAAACGCTACAGTGAAATATCCTATTAACAGAGTGCAGATCAAACTATATACGGTTCCTGCAGGGTTGGCATCGAAGCAGATAGAAAACATTGCCCTGGGAAATCTTCCTAAAAGGATATTAATCGGCATGCAGGACCACGCTTCGGTGAATGGAAAATATAAAAAGAGTGCCTTTAAATTCGAGAATTTCGGACTTAAAAATATAACTCTATACGTTAATGGCACTGCTTTGGGTGGAACAATGGGTACGGACTATTCATCAGACGCTGTGTTACCTCTTTGTGCCAGAGCCTATAGTAATCTGACCCATATTGCAGGTGATTGTGATGAGCTTGGTAATGGGGTAACGCAGGAAGAATTCATTGATCAATTTAACCTTTACCCGTTTGACATTACACCTGACTTATCTGCTAGCGTAAATACCCATTTAACCCCACAGCAGAGCGGAAACATCTCAGTACGGCTGGAATTCGCCAAGCCTATAGACGCTCCTATTAGTGTACTAGTATATCTCGAATCGCAAGCCCTAATAGAAGTAGATAGATTTAGAAGCGTTATCACTGACTTTTAAAATGGATGCTAATACACTTCAGAAAGTAATGGAGCGAGTCACACGTTCCAAATTTATCGGCGTGTTTGCGAAGAATGAAACATTGAGTTTGCCAAGTACGCGAGAATGCGGTAGTCTTATTGTGAACACAGACATCATCGGTAATGAAGGGATTCACTGGATCGCTGTCTATTTTAAAAATAGACAGCGCCTGTACTATTTTGATTCACTCGGTACTCAACCCTGGAGTGACCCTATTATTGTAAAATTTCTCGCTCAGTTACATATTCCCGAAGTTGTGTGGACCCCATTTCGCATGCAAGGATATTTTACTAATGTTTGCGGAATGTACTGCGTCTCATTTCTCATGCATATGTCAAATGATAAAGAATTTATAAATTTTTTAAATTTATTTGACCCGTGTCACACTCGCCGAAACGATGAAATGGTATGCAGACAGATAAAAAACCGTTTTCCAATTGTACGTACTCGTTGTATATTATAATGTTTTTGTTCGTATATTTGTAACGATATATTCTGCAGTTGTTTATTGTACTGATTTCTTTCATTTAATAAATTTATGAAAATATATTGTGTCTTCTTATCCCAAAAAGATCGAAAAACACTTACATTATTTCGGTGTGACATTGTTGACTGATCAGTATATCCTCCCTATTCCGAGATTCTTCAAAAGATTGTATAACACGTGTCAAATCCTCATCGGACCTTAAAGGAATAATGCTTTTAAAACATATACAGAGTATACAGACAGATCCCCATTATGTGAAGATATCTTTGGTTCGAGGATTGAATGCCATAAAAATTTCGATTTTAGCATAATGGGGATAACCAAATAACATTGATTGACATTTTTGGCGAGTATCTATTTGACGAGATACTACAACTCTCCATATATAAAAACGAATTATAGACACTTACATTTCTATGGTAGCCCCCTGCGTCGGGTTGTAAGGAGCGTCACTGCAAATATCTTCTACGGTTTGCGTTGAAAATAATTCGCCACGGTCAATCGCATTGAAAAGACTAATTGCGGTTAATGCTGCAGTATCACGTTCTTCATACAATTCCGGGGAGACGTACAGGTCCATGGTGGAGGATGTGTGACATTGTTGACTGTTCAGTGTATCCCCCGTATTCCGAGATTCTTCAAAAGATTGTATAACACGTGTCAAATCCTCATCGGACCTTAAAGGAATAATGCTTTTAAAACATATACAGAGTATACAGACAGATCCCCATTATGTGAAGATATCTTTGGTTCGAGGAATGAACGCCATAAAATTTCGATTTTAGCATAATGGGGTAACAAAATAACATTGATTGACATTTTTGGCGAGTATCTATTTGACGAGATACTACACCCATCCATATATAAATTCTAATTATAGACACTTACATTTCTATGGTAGTCCCTTGCGTCGGATTGTAAGGAGCGTCACTGCACATATCTTCTACGGTTTGCGTTGTAAATAATTCATCACGGTCAACCGCATTAAAAAGGCTAATTGCGGTTAATGCTGCAGTATCACTCTCTTCATACAAGTCTGGGGAGACGTACAGGTCCATGGTGGAGGGAATGATTATTCACTGACGCGAAAATAGCTACTGTTACTCCAAACTGAAAAATATCCCCTTTTATATGCACAATCGCCAAGCTCCGCCCCAAAAGACCAGATGTTCGTAGTGATTGGCTGCCGATGTAGCTGGGTGGAGCTATGACGTGTACCAATCCGCTATAACGGGACCGGACGAGTAACATATATATATTTTCACCAATAGATTTAATGCTCGTATTCTCCTTTGAAAATTATTTGGTTATTCGTATAGAACTTTTGATACTGATTCCAAATATGGTTTCAGAATTTTTCTATCACCCATAGTTTTCGAGAAAATATTTACTCAGAATTTCCCGCATCATTAGTCACTAATGTAATCGAGAGGTTATAAAGAAATATATCCTAATTATATTTTAAAAGAACATTCGGTTTCAACGTTAAACTGTGGGTCTAAGGTGGGGTGAAAACCTTTCCAATTGCGCTAGGGGACAATTATTTGGTGTTTCATTTTGGCACTGAGTCAGGTTTCAGAATTTTCTAATGTTAAACTGTGGGTCTAAGGTGGGGTGAAAACCTTTCCAATTGCGCTAGGGGACAATTATTTGGTGTTTCTTATAAAACTTTGGTACAAAGCAATTGATCGGTACAAGGCTGAGCTCACCTACACCGTTCACCCTGAAGAACTATTTCTTTATATAACGCGCAGTTGTCGTAACGATTTAGAAGATTATTTCAATTGCCGCTATGTTGAGTGAGTTCACGATTGAAAAGCTCGAGTCGGTAGAAATAAACCCTCGATTGGAAAAGCGTGTTTATAAACTTGTGTTTAATAATGTAGCTAACGATGAACTCTTTGTGCGTGCTTTTGATTGTATTCTAGACGTATTTAAAGATGACTTACCAACCGGTTGTAAAGTGGGAACAAAAATAGTACTGAACGATATGAAAGCCCTTCATATCGAGTACAGGTTTCCCTGTACTTTAAGCGGTGAAATATTATTAAGCCGCATATACTGCGTAATGCAGAGCAATAATGATGTAATTGTAAACTCGTACAAGCATATCCCGTTATTTGAACAAAACTCTCTCTCTCTCTCTCTCTCTCTCTCTCTCTCTCTCTCTCTCTCTCTCTCTATATATATATATATAATTGTGGGCATATCTAAGAAATGGAGTCGAGAGAGGTTTTGTTCAAGCTGTCTATGAGAAAGGTCATTGTGGTCATTCGAGTTGGGCAGATTCTCGGAATTCCTTACTCTAGCGAATTGAGTTTTGGTTAATTTCAACTTTTAATTGAATTGTTTCGTAAATTTTCATATTGTTTCAATTTTTTTCGCATGGAAAGAGACTCGTGTGTTTCGTAAATTTTCATCTCGATGCAACTTAGATATTATATATATATATATATATATATATATATATATATATATATATATATATATATATACGGGTTTGGGGAATGACGATCGTCGAATTGTTTCATAAATTTTCAATTCCGTTCGTTTTTCCCCACTGATATTCGAATGTTTATAAACAGAGTTTAATTGGATTTACGTCAGACCATTACTTCGGTCTTATATAATTATTTAGGATTTATTTCTTGTAATACTTGTGTTACCTTATTTCTATACAATAATGTCTTGAAGTGCTATTGAATATGGGGAAGGAGATTATAAGCCGTGCTTTTCAGAACATGTATATATATAATTATAGTAAACGAAATAAACTAGTTAACCATAAAACTAATTATTTTCTATTATGAAGTTTTCGAAGGTAAACTATGTTATTTGTTTCGAAAAGTTTAAGTTCAATGAAGTTAATGTTAAATTTGCTTCTAAACTAAAATTAAATGTTATAAAATAAATTATATATATATATATATTATATATATATATACCTAACATAAGATGTTTAAAATAATACACATTTGGCATTTTTTCCTGATTTTCATACCACGCGTAAGATTAACTATAGATCCTCTCTCTCTCTCTCTCTCTCTCTCTCTCTCTCTCTCTCTCTCTATATTATATATATATATATATATATATATATATATATATATATATATATACGGGTTTGGGGAATGACGATCGTCGAATTGTTTCATAAATTTTCAATTCCGTTCGTTTTTCCCCACTGATATTCGAAATGAAAATTGAGTGTGTAAAATTATTTATTTGATAAACAGAAGGATTCACCCCAACGTCAGACCATTACTTCGGTCTTATATAATTATTTTAGGATTTATTTCTTGTAGTACTTGTGTTACCTTATTTCTATACAATAATGTCTTGAAGTGCTATTTGATATGGGGAAGGAGATTATAAGCCGTGCTTTTCAGAACATGTATATATATAATTATAGTAAACGAAATAAATTAGTTAACCATAAAACTAATTATTTTCTATTATGAAGTTTTCGAAGGTAAACTATGTTATTTGTTTCGAAAAGTTTAAGTTCAATGAAGTTAATGTTAAATTTGCTTCTAAACTAAAATTAAATGTTATAATATGAAAATAAATAATATATATATATATATATATATATTATATATATATATTTACCTAACATAAGAAAAGAATGTGTATATATATATATATATATATATATATATATATATATATATATATCTAGCAATCCGATCATTGCAAAAAAACAAACTGGAAAGGTATGCAATTAATAAAGGTGTATTTAAACAGAATTTAATTGGAATAACTATCGTCATATTGTTACACAATGGATGATTAATATTTCTGGAATACATGGCGCTATCTGATGGTGCGATCTGGCACATCAGCACCCGATTACATGGCTTGATGTGACAACTCAGCGTCTGCATACATGGTGCGATCTGACAACTGAACACATTGCGCTATCTGGCAATTCAGCCAGAATAGAGGCTTATAACAGACCGCGAAGTTGGTGAAAGACTCATTTCAGCTCGGCTCTCAGCCGAGCAAGGACCTCTGGTCCTTCTCTTTCAGGCCCTTTGGTAAAACCCCTTAGTGGCCTCTTAGGTTAGGAAAACGAAAATAACTTGGGGGAGAACTCCTCTCTCTCTCCTTCAGGTGTCTCTCTCTCTCTCTCTCTCTCTCTCTCCTACAGGCGTCTCTCTCTCTCTCTCTCCTACAGGCGTCTCTCTCTCTCTCTCCTACAGCGTCTCTCTCTCTCTCTCTCCTACAGGCGTCTCTCTCTCTCTCTTTCAGGTGTACCCCTCCCCCCTTGGCTCAGTCAACTGGCTGATTCAGCCAACTGGCTGATTCTGGCTGATTAGGAGCCTATAAAACAACGCCTACTCGGCTGAAGTCTTAATGTGCACTTGGCTCCTGCCAGGTGAACACCTCTCCTCCTTTCTCTCCTCCTTTCTCTCTGGCCCTTTGGGGGGAATAGCTTGGGGGAGGCCCCCAAGTTGCATGCCCCTTGCAACCTAGGTTGGCAACAAAGGCCAGTACTCTTTTTTTCTTTCTTTTTTCTTTTTTTTTCTTTTTTTTTTGCACCCCCACCCCCCTTTGCAACACCCCCAACCTCCCTTTGCAACAACCCCACCCCCTTTGCAACATTACATAACCTGCAACATTCTTGCACTCTCCCCTTTTTCGGCTATACTACTCAGGATAACGGATTCATTATTTCAATGTTATTAAACCTGAGAGTGGCTTTGATGTTGAATTCCGATAATGTTATTTCGATGCTTTCCCGATAATCCTTTCACGTAAGAAAAATTAATGTAGTCCAACGATTTGTTTACTTTGACTTGGTTCGATCTTGGATAATTTTTGGTCACAGTGTCTGGTCATACCATATTTTCTGGTCACACTGATGTGCCTCGGGCACCCGGTTGAGAATGACTGTTCTAGATAATGATTTGTAACTGGCTTGTACTGTATTTACAGTTTCGGAATAAAGTTCAGCTAAAAATATAAAATTTCTAAACAGCATAAAACAGCATAAAAATTGATAATAAATAGTGATTATTTTTATTTTAGTATTGTCACCAAAAATAAAGTTAATATCCAAAGAAAAACTGAGTATTGTTGTGACGGCAAATTTGTGTGCCTAAATCTCTTAAGAAAATAGGAACAAAAATTTTAGTTTTAAGATTTTGTTGCTTAAATCTCTAAAACAAAGTAGTTTAGAGTATTGTTATTGAAGAATATCAATAGGTTTCTTGCTACAGGGTTAAAAATGTTTCAAATTGTTTAAAATTCGTCCGATTTTAATTTTTGTCTTCTCACGGTAACTGTATCACCCAGGTCAGCCTTGAGGTAGAGATTTATGGTAGGGTCGAGGATCGCCTCTCGGTTCGAAGAGAAGGGAAAACAAACTGACCTGGTTCATGTAAGATGGTTTGTTTTCTCTTGAGGTCGTGGTTAAGCTTTTGGAAATTGACTTCGAACCCACTTGTTAAAGTGGACCATAAAGTTGGTAATAAATTTGAGAAACAAGTGGCTTCGAAGAAAGGACTTTATTTTAAGTTGATTTTTAAGGAAAAGGAGGAGCTTTCCTTTGAAGGGAATGTCAATGGCCAATCAAAGGACAATGTATGGATGAAAGCTTTCGTAGGAATGACCTTATGTAATGAAAATGGTTTTGATAGGTCATTCAGAGTACTGTAAGGCGGAGTCCTTGTAATTTTAAGATGTAACTTTGAGTTCTAAGTTAGTTGTAGTTCCTTCCTCAAAAGTTAAAGTGGCTTGTAAAAATAAATCTTTAAACTCTGTGGCATGATTGAAAATTTCTAAGTTGAGTTAAAAACTGTTTCACGTTGTACGAAAATCTGAATTGCCTTTGTTTCACGCGAACGTTGTTGTAAGCGCATTAATGTTAGCCGACGGAAAAAGAATTTTGTGAAAGTTCTTTAATTTAATTAATGTTCACATTAAATGTTAAACTTGTAAGTTTGCGACATATTATGTTTCCTCAGGGGAGAGTAAATATCTTGTGATGATCTTGTTCCCCGAGGAAACCGGTGAAGTTAATGCATGACCATTTAAAGCCTTTGTGAAAATTTATTTGATTTAATTGACAGACTAGACTTTTTCCGGGAACACCTGAGGAATTCGCACAGAACATTTGTGAGTAAATTTCTAAAATTTTTTGTACGTAAACTACTTATGTACACTTATTCTTAAATTTCGGAATTTGAATTTAGTGCTACTTCTAGAGTTACACGCAAATAAAGAAAGAAAAAACCTCTGTATAAATGCTTTTTGAGACTTAAATAATTGCAAACATTTTCTTTAAATTAAAAATTTGGTTTTTGGAACAAAATTTGTAATCGTACATCTGTATATGTCTTTTCAATTTATGTCCTATTTTGAGTGAAATAAAATAAACTTTATACGAGGGAGGGTGTTGTTTTATGCTACCTTGCAATAGGCTTCTCTTTTAAGCTGAGGGTAAATTAACATTGAAATTCGAAATTCAAAGTGGGCTTCAAGTAAGCCGAGAGAAACTACGCCTATAAAATTGAAAGGCCATCTGAATGGATAGGCAGTCATCCTGAAATAAACAAACGCGCGCCTGCAATAAGTGCAACCAAAAAAGGAGTTGCACCACAGTATTACCAATTATAATTTTTTGATGTTTTTTTTTAGAAATTTTAGGCTAACTTATTTCCGAAACTGTGTACCTTTTGACGTCTTTGCGTGGGATCTTGTATGTACAGTAATATTTGCCTTTAGGATAACGGATTCATGATTTCACCATGTTATTAAACCTGAGAGTGGCTTTGATGTTGAATTCCGATAATGTTATTTCGATGCTTTCCCGATAATCCTTTCACGTAAGAACCCATTAACGTAGACCAACGATTTGTTTACTTTTACTTGGTTCGATCCTGAATAATTTTTCACGTTATAAAAGGCACCTCAATTTAGATAAACAGATTTAAATGAAAATGAAAATAGAGGAAACTGAAATTTTGAATAAACGACCACGCCACAAACAGTGTAAAAGAATATTAGTATATTTAAAATTCATTATCAGACGAATTATGTTCAAATTCCGTGTACTCTTAATCTACGTGCTGATTGTAGACTACAACCAACGTTGTTAATTTTTTTATTTAGTAATTTTGGGGCTTTTTTAAATGGTTTTTCGACGAATTTCTTTCCACAACTCTACCCGCAAATAACTCAACGTACTACAAGAAGCGATTATATGATATGAATTATATACCAAGTACTGGTCCTCACTTCGAGAGGAGTGACAAAAAAAGGTGAAGGGATTCGCAAACCAACGGAAGAGTGCGGTTTAAAGGTGTATATATAACTCTATATTACATGATGATGCATCATGAATGAACAATTGAACATAAAAAAATAGGAAAGAGAATTGGATGGTTGGTTACTCCGTTTACGCTCTCCAACCACAAAGGGTGCAGCAGGAGGAGTTGGTTGAAGGAGGCGGGGAAAGATAGATAGATAGATAGAGAGAAGAGAGAGAGAGAGAGAGAGAGCCTATTATAGATTTATTGGTTTATCGGAGATGCCATATTATGAGTAAAAATTTTGTTACAGTATTTTTTTTCAACGAATTGAGAAAAATGATAAAAATGAATTCGTTAATAAATTATTTTATTAAATGCAATAATAATAATACAATTACTACAAGACTTAAAAAAAAAAATTTACAGTTCGTTTTATTAACTTCGAATGAATTTAACTGTAATTAATTTTATTAATTTTATTAATTTTCATTAATTTTATTAATTTTCATTAATTTTATTAATTTTAATGTTGTCCTCCGAATTTAGTGAAATATTGAAGATTTTGCGTACAATAAAACGTCTTCTATAAAGGTTTAAATACACGTTTAAGAAATACCTTCCTTAGTTTGTTACATAGTAAATAGTTAAACAATAACGTATACGCTAACGTATACGTTAACGTAACGTAACGTATAACCTTCAGCTGATTCTAAAATTTTAAAAACATAAATTTCAACAAAATTATGGATTATATTGAAAAAAAAAAGCCAATGATTGGCTTTCATTATAAACTTAACTGTACATAAGTGAAAAAAAAAAATAAATATATATATATATATATATATATATATATCTAATATATATTAATTGAGGTTGTTTAACCTCCTTCGCAACATCTAAGGTTATATGACGGAGGGGACCTACAGCTTTACGTGGGATCCGAACCACGGGTCGCTACATAATCTGGGCGTAGAGGACAGTCTCCCATTCAACTACTACCCAAATCCAATGTCGCTCAACTTCGCTGATCTCCGGGATATATATATATATATCACTATATTATAACTGAGTGTATAATGAATAACTCAAATGAATTACGAGGTTCACGAACTTCGTGCGTAGGGAGGGAGGGGGCGTTACTCCGAGTTGTAACTCCTTTTATCCTTTCATGAGCTACGCGTTATTAGAATTTTTAAATTTCAAAGTTGTGAAAATTTTTCATACGATAATATACAGGGTATCCAGGAAGTTCCTGACAATTCGACAAAGTTATACTTGTCATAGAATTGCCAGGGGACTTCCTGGACACCCTGAACACGATTCACGGAAATAGATTGAATAAATATTAATAATTTTTAATCGTTTGTCCAATATTACAGAAGTACAGGGTGATTCAAAAAATGTCAACACTTTATGGGTTTTTTATTTTTATTTCCAATTTATTTGTAAAAAAAATTTGTGATGCAAACAGTGCTTCATACAGTCTCTACTTGCTGTCCACGGATATCTATGCATGTATGAAAGCGGTCAAACGTTGCTTCCAGACCCCTAAGGCACATCTCTGGGGGTATTGATTAAATGACATCTGTAATTCTTTCCCATATAAGTGTTAACACTTTTTTGAATCACCCTGTATGTTGCCGATATGAAAATCAAAAGTAACTGAAGAAGGTCACCAAACTCATGAAATTACTGGAGGTGTTTTGCTTCCTCTGAGTTTTCCGTAGTGGGGTGGAGTTTGGATCCTACGTTAAACTGTAGGTCCCTCCTTCGATGTAGCTCAGGTTGTTTAAACCGTGGTTAAATTTTAATATACCACAACGCAGTGGTTGTAATTCCGTCATATTAGTTATAGAATTACAACGCCAGATCAGAAAACTTTTCGTATTTTAGTGATATGACCACCATAATTTGAAATAATAATCGTAGTATGTCTGAAAGTTCGCCTTAACCAAAGACTGTTATTTATAGCTTAATATGTATGTCCACCACATTCAGGAGTACCACACCCTCATAAACCCATAAACATTCCTAGAGTAAAATAACGGACTGCATTCAGGACAGAAGATGTGCGCTATAAATTAATTAACAAAAGGAATAAATTAATTATGAAATAAAGAGGTACTTTTTAATAAAAGATAAGGAATGCTAAACGTAATCTTTTTAGAACACCTTGTTTAGGGAGAGCATTAGCCTGTGTTTTAGGGCATTTGTCCTAATAACGTTACTAAATAAATTGAATGTAATTTATATAGCTAAAAATAGGAATTTTAAGAGAAGTGTGTGTGTGTGTGTGTAGGCAACTGGGAAGAAGTGAGGTCGAATGTGTGATAATTCACGAGTGTAGTGGGGTATTTTTTGGGGGGAGGTAACACCTTTGGTACTTCGCAACGTTAAAAAAATTATATAAAAAAAATCTAGAAACCTTTTTAAGATATGTTGGCCCTGGTTAGGTTAGGTTAGGTTAATTAAGGTTTGGTTAGGTTACGTTAGGCTAAATTAGCTAGTAACTTACTATTTAATGACTTTACAGAAAACACTCTTCGAGCCCTCAATTGCGTTCCAAGCACGTATCATCCATCCCCTTGTCGGTCCGATGGCAGTAAGGTTAGGTTAGGTTAAATGCCTCACTTATCTGTATCTTTGTAACTTTAAGATTGTATCATGATTTGTATTGTTCACCATTTTTCTGTTCTATTACTTCTATTATTATTTCTATTATCATTTTCTATTATTTCTATTATCATTTTCTATTATTTCAAAGATTATTTCAATTTTCGTTTGTAATGGCAGAGTTAACTAAATGCAACATTATTCCATTTTCCATAAATTCTATTTATATTTGACATTTTCCTTTTTAAAAATGGAAATGAATCTCAAAGATTTTTGCGTGAAAAGGTGTCATGCTTCCCAACGGCATTTTCGCATAAGAATACTGTAATTAAACTATAAAAATTAAACGTTAATGCCAACATTGTGTAAACCAGTATGGATGTAATGTATATCTTATTGAATGGGTTCTTTCTCAATAAAGATTATTATTATTATTATTATTATTTATTATTATTGTTATTATTATTATTTTTGGTTTATTATTTTTTACATATATAAATTTAAAATAGTCAGTACCTCGCTTGTAAGGAGATGAGTGTGTGTGTGTGTGTGTGTGTGTGTGTATGAGAGATAAATGCATTTCACACTTTGCCCTATCCATCAATCGTTCGTTGACAAGCGATCTCCATCCAATTTGTTTATTTACGAAAAAAATATGCAGAAAATAGATGCCGGTTCGATGAGCATGGCAGCCGGGAGGATTTAGGAGGTCCCAGGACATAAGATAGTGTAAGGGCCCCTAATAATACTTGATCATAATTGTTTAGAGTGTTACCATGGCAGGCGGGGCCCAGGGCAGAATGTCCTTTTTGCATACCCCTTTATGGTGGTCCTACGTTGAAGCATTTTGACTTAGTATCAACATGCTGTTTATTTGGTCTGAGAAACAGTAGCAAAATATTAGAAACGAAGGAAGGTTTGTTACTGTCAGCATGGGCACAAATCGCTATAAAAAAGTGGGGTGGGGGGGGGGGGGTTACATTTGGATATCAAAATTAATTGAATTTTAGTACATGTATTTAAAATATCGTAACAAAAATAATATAATATAATAATAATATAATATAATAATATAACATAATATAATAATATATACTGTATAATATAATAATAATAATAAATAATATTATCTGGAATGCAATTAGCCTACTAAGAGTTCCTAATAGTTCCCAGATGGATACAATTGATATTTTGTCACCGGCCTTCAAAACGTGAGGGCTACATGTACCCCCCCCCCTCCCTTGTCTCATAGGGATTTGCGCCCATGACTGCCAGGAAATAAGCACTTCATAGAAAACTCTTCCTGAAGTATTTTTATCGTGTTTAAAAAGTTAAAAAAACTCTGTTTATCGCATACCTGGCATTTTATTCCTTTCCAAACCAAAGCATTTTTTTAAGCATATTCCTTTTTAAAGCATTTTTTAAGCGTATTTCTTTTAAAAGCATTTTTTTAAGCATATTCCTTTTTAAAGCATTTTTTAAGCGTATTTCTTTTAAAAGCATTTTTTTAAGCATATTCCTTTTTAAAGCATTTTTTTAAGCGTATTCCTTTCCAAAGCATTTTTTTAGCATATTCCTTTTTAAAGCATTTTTTTAAGCATATTCCTTTTTAAAGTATTTGTCTGTTACATTTAAACAGACAAAAGGATATTTTTACATCGATTCAGATAAAGCTCAACTCTTAAAGGTGGCTTCACTCAACCAATTTTAGTTTTTAGATAATTACTATATTTATGTTTCTGAGGATAATATTTGCAGTGAATGATAATATTCTGGAAACGAAAAGATAACAGCAACAAGAAGTAGCGAATCGAAATAAGGGAAAAATGGTTTTATATTATACTTTTATGTTTTTCTTTAGCTCCAACTGTTTTTTTTCCATGCGAACTTTCAACTGAACCCACGCGTGTCTCTTACGTTAGCACGATGCGTTCTGCAATCGCTCTGGTTGACCTATGGGGAGGGTTGTCGCCCCCTTTCCCACGCCCTACCGCCTCTGACGTCGCTCCCGTTTAAATAAACAACACACTATTCACGGGGAAATGTGCATTCCATATACCGCTCCAACTCTAGGACACTTTCATCGCTCTTCCATTCGCCATTACCTCTTTGTCCCCCCCCCCCCCCGCATTCCATTCCTCCAAACAAACGCCATATTGCTACTATTTTTAATAGGTAATGATAAAGCCAAATTGATTTCCAAATTGAAATTTAAATTCATTTGAAAATGGAATTCGATAATGAATACATTGGTTACCCGTTTAATTACTCCACATTGTTCCAATGATGTTCCGCCAACGCTTTAGTATCTTTTATAAAGACTTAAATCTATTTTGGAAGGAGCAAAGGTAATTTCCTCGAATTGGAAAATGGTCGAAAGAAAAATATTTGCAACAACAGATTTTCAAAACCTAATTTAACTAAACCGAAACTATATGGCCTATACTTTACCTAACTAAACCAAACCAAAACAAACCTACTAAAAGCTAACCTAAACTAATGTGTTAAGTCAAATTAAATCAAAAGTTTCGATAATTTGGTCTTTCGATGAGTTTTCATGTTGAGGAAATGGTATTTACTCATTTCATTTCGAAAAAACCACTGGTCTGTTTCCAAAAAAATTACAGATTTTTAAGAAAATTAAAATTAATTCTTTCTTACAGATCAAAATAAGAATTAATAACTTTGTTAATAGGATTTATTAATATATGTTAAGGGTTATCGTTGCATGCAAACAACCAGGTAAATATTATCAAGAAGTACATGATGCCCGTAAATTATATCTTTACAAATTTAACTGAAATTGAATTGAATTTGTAAAGATAATTTATAAACACCCTGTATTTTTTAAAATTATGCCAAATTTAATGTCATAAAATTATGAAGAAATACAACTACAGGGTGTCTCAAAAGTCACTATCTATTTCGGTGACATTAGATGTTTTTTTTTAAAATGCTATGCTGGCATAAAGATATGTACTTCTGGTGCAAATTTGTGTATTTAAAAAAGTTAATTGGTTTATTATCTTGACATGCTTGAACAATTCCTCGAACCTCAACTTCTTACAGATGGCATTCTTGACACAGTAGTTTTTCAGCAGGATGGAGCACCGTGCCATTATGCAATAATTGTACGTGATTATCTTGACAGACGCTTCCCCGGTCGCTGGATTGGTCGTGGAGGAACACAACCATGGGCAGCACGTTCACCCGATTTAACACCATTAGATTTTTTCGCCTGGGGTTTCATTAAGTCTAAGGTGTACACTGGTAGAAGAATTAGTGATGTAGCCGAACTTCGAAATCGTATTACCGATGCAGTTCAGAAAATAACACCTCAAATGCTGGAAAGTGTGTTCCGGGAAACAACTTATCGCTTTGAGCTCTGTAGAGACACTGATGGTCGCCATGTGGAGACATAAATAAATAGCACTAATTCTTTGTGGCACTTACTTTGAAATAAATATATTTTTCATGTCTTAAACCAGTTTTTCGTAATTCCCATTATTTTTCAAAATAGATAGTGACTTTTGAGACACCCTGTATAATAATAATGGACCTTTTCCAGTTTGTGTACCGTTTCTCATATAATTTATTTTTGAGAATATTTTTGTTAAAACTAACGAAAATATCACGACTTAACCTAACCAATTATCAAGAGCGTACAGTTGATCTATTGGTAAATAGTAAATACTATTCCAGAAACAAACAATGTTAAAATTAATAATAGATCAACTGTACGCCCTTGATAATTGGTTAGGTTAAGTCGTGATATTTTCGTTAGTTTTAACAAAAATATTCTCAAAAATAAATTATATGAAAAACGGTACACAAACTGGAAAAGGTCCATAATAATAATAACAATAATAATAATAATAATAATAATAATAAATTAATAAAAAACATAATTAATCTATTTTAATTAGTTTACATTTTAATGAAGACATTAGTGCTTTATATTTATTCATTAAAATATTGTAATAATTTAAATTTTTAATAATTTAAATTTTTTATTTTTTATTTTTAATAATTTTAATTTTTAATAATTTTAATTTTTTAATAATTTTAATTTTTAATAATTTTAATTTTTAATAATTTTAATTTTTTAATAATTGTAATTTTTAATAATTTTAATATTGTAATAATTTAAATTTTTAATAATTTTAATTTTTAATAATTTCAATTTTTAATAATTTTAATTTTTTAATAATTTTAATTTTTAGTTTAGCATTTTTTAATATATTAAAACAATTAAAATCCATCCATTTTGTTAAAGAAAATTAACTTCAGATTTGCATTTAACATAAAACCTACTGAGATTCTCATTACACATATTTATAGCAAGTTAAGGATCCTTTGATTCCAAGACCAACTGCTGTTTCAAAGATTTAGTATGCATACCCAGGACGGCAGGATGAAGAGGTCATTTGGCATACTTTACAGGGTGTTCCATAAGTCCGGTCTTATAGGAAAATTCATTTTAAATTAAGTTCATGAAAGTAATACATTAGGACTAAATACAATGTTCAAATTCATGGATTGTTTTGGGACCTTTTTTTTTTCGATGCAGGTAGAATATGGAAGTGAGTTACACTCCTCAGGAAAAGGCGGAGGCCTTTTCCTCAGGAGTGTAACTCACTTCGATATTAGCCATTGCGTGTTATTCTACCTGCAACCAAAAAAAAAAGGTCCCGAAACAAGACATCAATTTGAACATTTATTTTGTAAATTTAACCTAAAATAGATTTTCCTATGAGACCGAACTTATGGGACACCCTGTATAGCAAATTATAGAATTGAGTAAGTTATTTTTCCCTGTAATTTCCTGAAGTTGCTTTATAAAATCCATGAATAGAGTTAAAACCCCTTCGTAACCTTCCGTTGATAAGCGAAATTAAGCGACACTGGGTTGAATAATACTTGGTTGAGAGAACCGTCCGTTGCGTTCAGACTATGTAGCGACCCGTAGTTCGGATCCCACGTAAAGCTGTAGGTCCCTTCCGTCGTATGACCTTAAATGTTACGAAGGAGGTTAAACAACCATGCACCGCGGTATACCAGTTACTCAAACTGAAAAATGTGAACAATTTTCAGTTCGAGTTATAGTTAAAACCTCGCGTTGTTGGTTGTTCAAAAGGGGCTTTGAAAGGCCTTTTATTGGAAAATTGTTATTGTTATTGAAGAAAGTTAGGTTAAAAATCGGCTCCGAGAGGAATCGGTTATTCACTCCTTTCTTCATTTCGAGGAAGAGCATTGTGAATCTTCTCTGAAGAGTGGAAAATGAAGTTGGGTTTGTTCCACGAAAAAGAAAATATAACTGACGTCAAGGCTCGGTATTAGCCGAGTTAAGTATAAGGATATTTTTCGTTTATTTCGGATTTTATGCATTTTGGTTACTTTAAAATATTAAATAATATGAAATTAATTCTTCAAAATAATTCCAAATCATCTCTTTTCGAAGGAATGCTACTTAAGAACTAGGATTTTCACAGTACCATTATTATGATGAAGAATATAACTGTTAAGAATTCTAAGTATTTTGTAAATTTATTTGCATTTATATCATGCTATGAAAGGACCCGCAATTAAGCGCATTTGAACTGGCCTTGGGTAAACCCATTCACACACACACACACACACACACACACACATATATATATATATATATATATATATATATATATATATATATATATATATATATATACTGTATATATAATTTATTGTTTGATTAACTTTCTATTCTTATAAACATTCATTAACACAGAATAAGAACGCTTTCTTCGAAGAATTTATTAGGAAAGAATAAAATAAATAATTAGAAGACGGGATTCGAACCATCGTTGCTCGTCTCAGAAGCGCAAAACTCACCTTTGGCGTGAAATTTTCTTTTTAAGAAACATAGCGTTTGTGGCTAAAAAAAATTTCGCTTCTGAGTTGGTGATATCATTCCAGAGAAGAAAATAGAATGTGTTACCTAAATGGAAATACCAAGTCTTCCATTTTTATCGAAAACTAATGTTATAATCTTCAACCAGTTTGCTTGTTTTTTCCAGGAAGATGATAGATCCATGCTTACTGTGTCGCCTTTTATTCGTTATGTTTCTTCCTTTTCGATTTCAATCGTTATTTATTACGATGGTTGTCGTTAATAGACAAGTTTGGGCATGGAATCAAATTTGGGTATGTAATCAAAATTGTGTAAAAATCATAAGATCAGAATATAGGATAAATATAGGAATGAAGTGATTTTTAAAATGGTTTTAATTTCGCGTAAAATTATATCGTTTTAAAAAGAGGGTTGTCAAGGAAACGCAGTCAGCCTTGTGATGTGAAAGGTAAAATGAAGTGGCTGTTGTAAGGCTACAACAGCGAAGGAGCGCAATTTATTGAAAGATAAGAAAAAAATCTTTGGTGTCAACGGAGTAATTAGAATTAAAATTTGAGATTTCAGATTTTTGTTCGGTTTAAATCTCTGAAACTAAAAGCGGTTTGGATTAATATTGGGACATGTCAGTAAGAAATATCGTTCTTGTTATAAGTTTCAATGCGAAGTTAAAAAGATTTTTCAGTTTAATTTTCGTTCCCATAGTTCATTGCAGAGAGTCAGTCAAAAATAAACTAAAGTCGGTCAGTACAATTTCACTTCCCAGAGAAGATAGGGAGTGCTGGAGCTCCCGTTTCTCCTGTCACTGTCCTCCTTAACTGATTTTTTTCCGTGTCTCATCTACCCTGTGAGCAGTTCAGCATGTTCTCAAACACACTTTTCTCACTATTCTTCTCTACACATACGTGCATCTTACACACTACATAATCTTTTCAAAATTAAAAAAAAACAGTGGCAACGACTTCAAGAGCCTCGGAGTACCCTGGGAAAGGAATCATAAATGTCCCCACTTCTGGCTCCCTCGCTACCGATACCGGGAACGCAGACCCAGGCAGCGGGGCTGGTTCCGCTACTGCCCATTCGATGTTCTATCTATTAAATCTTACTTCTAGTCCTATCCACTCATATGCCGATGATTCCACAATTCACTTCTCCACACACTTCACAAAGCGTCCCTCTCAAGAGTCACTCCATGTTTCGCATAGGACGGTTGTGGTACATCTGACCGCTGATCTTTCTACTATCTCTGATTGCGGCAGAGAAAACCTCGTAGTTTTCAGTTTCCAAAACAACTTCTAAGAGGTTAGGTGTGCTTCGCAGTTTCTTCACCCCCACTTAGTTGCTCTCTCTGTACAGTCTTGTCCGCCACTGTATGGAGTATGCTTCTCAAGTGTGGGGTGGCTCAACCAATATAGCTCTACTTGACCGAGTGGAATCAAAGGTTTTTCGTCTCATCAGTTACCTGCCTCTTATTGACTGTCCTCAATCTCTCTCTCTTCACCGCAGTGTTGCCTCACTCTCTCTTTACTATCGCTATTATAACGGACACTGTTCTTCTGAGTTCTCTAACTGCATGCCTCCTCCTTTAAGGAGAGCAAGCGTGTTAAGGAGTTTTGGGCTACGTGTTCTGAGGGTACTTTCCATCTTCGTCTTCATGACCCCCTGTCCGTCTCACCGTAGCTGAGATAGTACAGAATCTGCCTCTTCTCTCATTCCAATGTGCTTCTAGTTCACTTCTAAAGTTTGGGACACATCCCTCAAGAATTTTCCACGTGTAATTATAATTTATCGTTCGTCTTCTTTCCAGAGAGTAGAATTTCAGGGATTGTAGTCAAGACCAGAGTCTTCAGCTTTCGTTTCCTCTATCTTAGATGTAAAAAGCCTTTGTATAGCTTCTATGTTTGCAATGTCTCGTTTTCTGTATGGGTTTGTGAGTACTAAGCAACACTCCATTATGGGCAGGACCTAACTCTTCCATAATTTTAGTATGATGTTTGCTTTTCTGATACTGAAGCTCCTCTAGATAATTCTCATTATTTTTCTACATGGTGTAATCTTTTTGTCTTGCAGTGTTTTGTATCCTTTATTCTGTAGCTCCATTTTGTTACCATATCTTATAAACTGGAATTTTTCTTCGCTGAAATTCATACTGTCGTCAACCGCCCACTTCAATAATACTTCACTGTCATTTTGTAATTTTTCTGTATCACCTCCATTTCATATTTCCTTGTATATCTTTGTGATATCCGCGAAACACGATATGACACTGTCCTTAATGTCTGCATCAGTGTTTGCAATCATTATGATAAACAGCAAGGGGGCTAATACTGTCCCTTGTGGGAGAGAGATGACGACTTCTGAGATTTTAGATTTAATTCTATTTACTGCCACTCTTTGTTATTTGAGTAAAAAATTAAATATCCATCGTTCCAACTTTCCAGTAATTCCTGTCGCTATAATTCAAATCGATACACATATTTCCTGGGTAAGGGCATAATTTTCTATAACATCTAAAAGCATTCTCGTCCTGACTTTTAGCGTCTTTTCTAATTTACCTTGGAACTTCTCAACATATACAGTATAGCTTCATCACTTTTCTTTTATGTTATGATTGGAAAGTTAAAATCCCCACAAATTAAAAGTATTTGGCAAAGGGGTTTTAAGCGATTTTTACGTGGTTTTTATCTTATTTTTTAGCGAAATGAAATTCATTTCTAGGGGTGTTTGGTAGTATGTACACGTTCAAAATGATTAAATATATTTCTTTTACTTCTAAAATAAAAAAATTTCGACGGTGCTGTTTCATTTGCTTACTTTCATTTCACCTGTGTATGTGTTTTTTCATACAAATACAACAGCCTCCTCCTTTTCTAGCAAATCTATCCACTCTGTATATTGTAGTCCTTTAATGCTATTTCCATATCTTAGATGCACTTTTTACACCCTTTTTCGCAGTGTTTCCGTTAAGCACATGATTTCTGTGTTGGTTTCCAGAGGTAGATTTTGTTGGTATTGCAATTTGCAATCTGTTTAGTCAGTGTACAGACCTTGTATATTTGTGTGTAGTAAATTTAGAGGTTTAAAAGTCTTGCTGCTCGCAGAGTTAGATGTTGGTCGGTATCCGGTCAATTTTGTCGGTTCCTGGTCGGTGTTATTGGATGGATCGTTGTATTTGAGAATATGTACTAGGAATGTGACCCTTGGTACCACTATGGTTGATAAGTTAACTGTGGGTGGTATATTGGGCAAGTGGATGTTGTATGTATTGTTGGTGTGCATATATCTGCGAAGTCCTGTCTTTTCTTATTAAGAGTGACAGTTCTTTTATCATTCTCGTTTTTCCTAAAAACGGCATTTCTTTGACCATACTATCATTTCTTTTTATTTGGAGCTTGAGCTGTTTTCCCTCATTCCCTCCTTTGTGTACCGTTAATGCGAAAATAAGGGTATTCCATATTGAGACATTTTTCTCACTAACTGAATGTCTGCGTATAAAAAGGATGAAAGTAGTAACAACCCTCTCCGTATCTGCCAATTCCGTTCCTCATCATGTTGAAGTATATTTTTATGATGGCTATACATGCATCTAAAGCCATATTTACACGATCCTGGTATATATATATATATTATATATATATATATAATATATATATTATATATATAAATATATATATATATACACACATGATAAAATGTATTTCACAAATATAAATTTTTTCAATGAAAAGTTCATTTATCCTAACCATACCAATCACCTCTTCACAGAATAGTACCGTTTAGTGATATATTTTACTGCCTTGTATGGTTGTCATTCATTTTGCAACTACTCTTCTTATTCATGTTGAAACTTAATCCTAAATACTGAATCAAATGGAAAGGATGGATCCTTATAGTGAAATTGTAAGATTAATTTCCGTAGAATTTATCACAGACTTTACATTCTATAGTCTATACTCTATACCAGTGGTTCCCAACCTTTTCACCACAAAGGACCCCTTTTATTTTTATTTTTTCCCCACGGACCCCATGTTTTTGAAAGATTCCGTCTACCAAACAAACTGTTTTTATTAACTAATAATTAACTCGTTTTCTCATTTTTCACTATCAAATAAAGGACATATAAGAGAATATGCAATTAAAATACAGCCTATTAAAAAAAGTATTAATAATTCCAGCCAAGAGCAAGGAAACTTGAAATTTTAGCCCGAGCGCCCTTATCGTGGGTAAATGTACGATTTCCATTGGAGCCTCTCGAAATATTGAAAGCTCACGGATCCCCAGTACTACCTTTGCGGACCCCCAGGGGTCCGGGGACCCCAGGTTGGGAACCACTGCTCTATACATTAGATATCGTATGATATTTTCTGCCATTTCACAAAATGACTTCAGAAAGACTTTTAATCTACACAGCGTTTGCATACAGTAACACTCTAACACCTTTTAGTGTTACAGTAACACTTTTTGCGAGCATTCGTCCTTGGCCCCACCTTCCTGTATTAAAAAAAATTAATACCCAAATATAGTATCTGCAACAAAATAGTACCTGGAAAAAATTAAATGAATTCCATTAAACTTGGTTACAACAACTATCAGAGCAACAGTAGAAATAAAAAGAGAATGTTTAAAACACATACTGACTAGAGCGAATATCACACACACACACACACACACACACACACACACATACACACACACACACACACACACACACAAATTTGCAGTATTCCAACTTTTTCAGTTATAACTTTACCAAATGATAATCACTATTTTAAAATTCAATGAATGATGTTCAGATCGTTCTCCGCTGTCCTTTGTTTGTCGGAAACTGACAACGAACTTTTTAAATTTTCAATAGTAGCTACTGCTGCTCACTTCCCAGAATGTAAAGCGATTGTATCATCGTGCAACAGATTCAGCGCGCGTCACGGTTCAGGTCTCTTCAAAAACGCGAAAAGATGTCCAATTCAAAGAGAATCAAGGAGATGCAGATATACTGAAAGTGGAGCCACGTATTGGAACTGGACAGGATTGCATTTCTAGAAAATGACGAAAACACTCGCCATTCTCATCTCAACTGCTTTTCGGTGAGCATTGTTCCCCTGCTACGTTCAGATAAAAGGCTCCTTACATGGTATTAGTCAACCGTCTACTCGGCTATAGGCAATTTTACAACTAACCTACTAACATTCATTCAAACTTCCGTGATTTGCCTACCGAGTAATAAGGCGCATATTGAGCCAAGCATCGAAACAGTGGAACCAAGACTATCCGAAGATATATAATTATTACGCCAGGCCATGATCACTCGAAACTGTCGTGCACTCAACTCGCTGCGCATTCGGTTCTCTCTCTCTCTCGTTGATGATCGATCACCTTGTTCGGATCAACTAAACATATCTGTAGAATTTAACTTCAACTTTCAAATTGAGCCTCTCAAAAATTTTGAAAAACGAAAAGTCAAATAACCTAACTTACCGTAACCTAACCTAATCAAGACCAACATATCTTTATTCTGACACTAAAATTTTTTAATGTTGCGAAGTACTAAATTTATTGCGCCCCCCCCCCCTAAAAAAAATTACCCCGCTACATGTGTGAATTATCACACACTCGACCTCACTTATACCCAACACACACACACACCACACACACACACACACACACACATATATATAGCTGGTGAGGGAAGCTATATTTATGGGACCTCTTTGCGAGAGACCCGTTGCCCACGTCGGCTAGCATCATGAAAAAGAAAAACTATGGTATTTGTCATTTACCATTACTTATTCAGACTATAGTGGATTTAATTTTCCCAGAAGAGTTCCTTGTTCCATGCACGGTCTGTGTTTAACTATATATATATATATATATATATATATATATATATATATATATATATTATATATATATATATATAGAAGAAAGAGAGAGAGAAAGAGAGAGAGAGAGAGATGAATGTCAAAATATGCTGTCATTTTGTCAAAATGTTTTTATCGTATTTGTCATCAAGTTTTATTTAATATCTATTTCTTCCTTCCAACGCCAATTGGACTGAAGTTTTCTGAAGTTTGTGATACGGATGTCGATAAATTTGAGATGAAAAACATCTTTTCTCTAGTCAGATGTGTATTTCATGCTCTGATTCCGAAATGTTTCACAACGACTGAAACTCTTTTGAACGCTTCATTCATTTTCATTCTATTTGCTTCAAAGTTAGATACAAAAGTTTATTCGAAAAAAAGATGTCTACAGAGGGTTGACACAAGTAGATGCCTTGGGTTTTCCACAGTTTTTTATTTGGTAATGAAAGTCAGTAAATAATAACAAATTTACTGAATCACTTTATTTAGAATCGTGTTGCTTTCCTCTTCGCCATTATGCAAATTTGATACACGTTCTGGCATTCCATTGGTGAACTTCTCCATCATGGTGCCTATTTATCTTTGCCAACTCTCTGTAGAGTTACTGTTTAGCAAACAACTTAAAGAAAGAACTGTTTGTTACCTCACGTTGTTAAAATCTTTTGCTAGATGAACTGGATGTTGGGACATTTAGCTGGTTCAGATTCCTCGTAAAGCTATAGATCCCTTCCGTCACGTGACCTTTGCTGTAAAGATGTTAAACAATCCCAAAAAAGTTTTATTGCAAGATCACTTAATTTATTTTGATTCTTTGTAAGTGACTTCGATATGCGTACCATACTACTTGTTGTACGTACATACATACATGCATACATACATTATAAAAATCTCATTTCCCAAGGATTTGGGGTGAGAAGGCAGAAAACAACCCGGATGTAAAGTACAGAAGTAAGTGCGAAGGAGAAAAGGCAGAAAATAAAGCGTACACATGCACTCACAGAGGTGCTCTTGGTGGACCAATGCCGGCCCCCCATCCCTACATGTCAAAATTCCCGGCGCTTCATACGCCATGCGTGGTGGCGTCTCCAGGCCCAGTCAAAAATAAAATAGAGTCCGGAATTTACATACTTCTAACAAACCTCCTCCATTCCAACCCACTTGCAGCCACTTCTCGTACATCACCATTATCAAGTCCACCCTTACTCACGCAATCACTCGCATGTCCATAAGAACAATTTGGGGGGAAAATTCACCTAAAAACAAAATTTCTAAAATGTATAAAAAATAACTAATTTGTTTTTGGTTTTGAAATTTTATTACTTTCATGAAAAACAATACCCAAATATACCCAAATACCCAAAATACCCCCCCCCCCCCCCCCCCCCCCCCAAAAAAAAAAATTACCAATTAGTAATTTCTGTATGCTTTTTAGATGAACTTTTATCGAAACTCTAAATGTGTTTTCAGTTAAAATATTATAAAATGAATTGTTAATATTTTTTGTAGATAATTATAAATAATTAAAAAGTATTTGGTACGAAATAAATTCAGAAAGTATGACTCCAACGTACAAATACGTGCTTAGTTACAACACTGACTTTATGATTACAGACCATTTTCATAAAGTTTTTGGTGTGAAGCTCAAGCGCACTCAGGCAAATATTTGTATGTATGTGCGTGTGAGTGTGCGTGTGTGCTGGTACATGTATATACATGAGTGTATACGTGTGTGTCGGCTTACTTATATATATATATATATATATATACACACTCGTATATATATGATGCAAACCCACAAGGAAAAAGAAAAATGATTCCAAGGCCTTTCGTGACGAGGTGTACTTCTGAATACACGAAAGGCCTTGGAATCATTTTTCTTTTTCCTTGTGGATTTGCATCATTCATTCATTTCACGTGTTTAATTGTGAAATTCATCCCATATATATATATATATATATATATATATATATATGTGTGTGTGTGTGTGTGTGTGTGTGTGTGTGTGTGTGTGTTTATATAAAGTATGTATATGTATATACGTGTGCGTGCTTGTTTATTTAAAGTATATATGTGTGTGTGTGTGTGTGTGTGTGTGTGTGTGTTCGTGTTTGAGTTCTGATTAGTGCGTGGAAAAAGATTGATGACAAATTCAGCCGAAAGAGGAAGACATTTTTCAGTTAACGTTGCTTGATTAGTTTACGAGCAGAAATGAATTGGTTGAATAGGCGGCAGGTTTGAATCGGCACTTTGCAAATCAACCAACTAAATTATACGCCATAACGTTCACACGCAGTGAAATGTAAGAAAATCTATGTATAAAATCTCTCTCTCTCTCTCTCTCTCTCTCTCTCTCTCTCTCTCTCCACTAAAATAATAGAATATAATAATCAAGGTGTCTTCTATTGTTCACTGGAGGAGAGAAAAGCAATGAATATTCATTTCGCATTGTGATTCAGACTTCACAAACATAAATGGAATTAAACTTAGTAAAATTCCCATATATATATATTATATATATAGAGAGAGAGAGAGAGAGAGAGAGAGTGTGTGTGTCTCCTAAAAGTCACGTTTTATTTTTTTATGTCATTTGAACCACCAATAAAGAGAATTTTTTTCTCATAAACCAAAATTTGATTCCCACTTTTATTTGGTGGTCACCACTTTCAAATATGTCGCCACTGAGGCAACCATTCATTCCCATCACTGGTGAATTCTTGGCGACCAAATTCTTCAATTGCCGCTCTAGTTTCCCCTTTGAGTTGTTCAGTATGTGGTTTTTGTATCATAAATTTTACGTTTGATATGACCGCATCGATAGAAATCAAAAGGCGTGAGACTAGGTGATCTTGGAACTCATTCAATGGGGTAGCGACGCTCAATCTACCGAGCTGGAAATGTGGTTTTAAGAAAGTCGTGCCCCATTCGCCCATCATGCGGTGGTGCGCCAAGTTGTTGGAAAATAATACCATCCATATTAGCAGTTTCATGCATTTTAGTTTTCGAAGAAAGAATATTTGAATTATTACTGTTTATATTGACAGTATCTCCACTGTCACCCTTGGATAGAATAAACACATTAAGACATTTAATTTTGGTGAGTCACGCTGGTGATGAAAATATGCACTAGGATGCTCTAAGTCCTCCTATACGATGAAAGAGTTGATACGTAGACTCATCACTAAAACCATATATAATTTAGACGTATTGCTAAAATGATTAAAATATGCCTCTCACAGTTCCACTTGGAGATCGTAATCTTCGGGATGCAGCACTTGAGCGATTTATAGCTTTTCAGGTCAGACTCTGATATCTCCTCTTGACATCCTCTGCATGGGAATATCACACTTTAAACGAGAAAAGAGAGAAACTAGACTAGAATTTTTCTCGAAATGGCGTCGAAAGAGAGATCCTATTTGAATTTTATTGCCTTTTATTGTCTACGACGCTTCTCTTTAATAGTTGTCTTTGTAAATGTAGGTTATGTATGTATAGTTAGGTTAGATTAAATTAAGTTAGGTCAGGTAAAATTAGGTTAACTTAGGTTAAATTAGATAAAATTTGATTAGGTTAGATTTGCTCATTTTATGTTTCGTTGTCTTTGCTAATTCGAAGACTAAACCTTCGTCGGAATATTTCGCATTCACGAAAAATTTCCCGATGTCGAGAGAATTTGTTTCGTGAGTCAATAGATTTGTCTTTCAAAAGACTCCAGCACCCTCTGCGTGGCAAGCTTATCCAATATCTATCTCCAATGCCACACGTCGAATTTATTTGGCTACATCAAAAAGCCACTTCTAATAGCTCTCGGTTATCTTCCGCGCGCGATAATCATGGACGACCACTGCGAATCCTGTCAGTGACGGAGTCCGTTTCAATAAATTTTTTTTTGGGGGGGGGATGTTAGATAATCTAGCGTGCATAAGAGCATCTACGCATTCGAAAAATTGACGATACTGTCCTTGAACAGCAGCAGGGGACTCGTACACCTCCTGTCAAGCCGCAATTTTACATCTTTTGATAGGTAACAATTTATCAGCCATTATAGAAACTAACGACTCAAACGTCTGCTCTTTCAAGCAAATTTGTTCCAATCATATCTGAAAAGAAAAAGAGAGGTTACTATATATATTATATATATAACACACACACACACACACACACACATATATATATATATATATATATATATATATATATATATATATATATATATATATATATATATATATATATATATATAATACAATTCAGAATGGTCCCCCTGAGATAAATTTTATGCAATATACAGACCTTAATATGCATGGAACAAAGAACCCTTCTGAGATATTAAATCCACTAATAGTCCGAATATGTAATGGTAAATGGCAAATACTGAAGTTTTTTCCTTTTCATGATGACCCCGTTGCTAGTATAAGTAATTCTAGAAAAGAAAAACTAGGAGCTTATATATGAAGTTTATTTACCTTCACCTCTCTCTCTCTCTCTCTCTCTCTCTCTCTCTCACTCGTTAAATGACACTGCATTGCCGCTAACAGAAACCTTGTTAAACTGAGTGTTAAGTGATAATTAAGCATGTTATAGAAAAAATGTTGTTTAGAGTTTATTCACCTCGAAACGTACACCATCTGTTCCAATAGTCGGAATATCGTGGGACACACCCACTTCAGTCTTTACTGGAACCAGTTAATGGTACATCAGCGCCCCTAGTTCAGTGGGTAACACCGTTATATAAGCGAAGTAAAGCCGTGGGTTCGAATACCGGTGGTGTTGGTAACAATATTACAGGAGATAAAGCAATGAGCTGCGTTCGTCTAGCAGTCAGTGGTCGGCGAACAGGGGTAAATTACCCCAAATGGGATACATTTAAACATTTTGGGGGTAATGCGTGCGGTATGAGAGACACCATATGCAACAATTTTAAGAGCAATTGGCTTGTTTTTGTTTACTTTGAAGTCTGGGGGTAATTTCATTTTACTCAAATAGATTTGTGGGTAATACCCAAAAAAGTTCCCCACCCATGGACTCTAGCTTGACCGCTATACCAGTTTCTAGCCTTCTCAAATGATTGTTATTAATTAATGGTACGCTTATCTCGTGTACCCACGTACCCATGTACTCATATGTAAATGTATGAACAATGAAGAGTAAAGTGCATATAATTAATCTACATCATGAATTCTATTTCCATTTTTTTGTATTCGTTTGTATTCGTTTGTATTCGTTACAAAAATATATCATCTTCAAGGATTTTCATTCCAGTGTTTCCAAGCATAAATCTCTTTCCTTGTCCAGCAGAAGGGTATCTCGAATGCCCTGAAACCAGGGGTTACGTCGTGGCCATGTAGCAACACCACTTCCTGTAGATCGCGAAGTTAAGTGACATTGGGGAGGGGTAGTAATTGGATGAGTGACTGTCCTCTGCGACCAAATGATGTAGTGACTGCGGTTCGGATCCCGCGTAAAATGTAGGTCCCCTCGTCACATGACTTTTGCTGTTACGAAGGAGCCCCCTACCCTCACTCTGAAACCAAGCCGGACGTGGCATATGGCATATATGAATGGAATATGACATATTAAAGGCTCTCTTAAAGTTCTTTTAAAATCTAAAATCATAAATCTTCATTCATTTCCTGAACGATCAGGAACTTTTTTAGGGGTATGGGGTATATATATGAAGGGTACTTCAAATCAAAAGGATATTTTCTTGAAGAAAATTTTGTTGTTTCCTTTGGTTCATATTTACTTAAGTAATTATAATTATTTGAAATTTAAATAAATGTACAGTTTAAATGGAGAGCCGCGGACGGTAGTTCAGTTGTTACGGTGCCGGACTTCGAGCGGTGAGGCTCTGGTTTGCTCCCACCTGCTTGGCCGGCCGCTTACCCTGTCATTGCTCGAGCTAAAGGTGACCCTCGGAGCACACTCACTCCAACATCGTGAGGAAATGAGCTTCATGGCTATCACCAACTTAAATGAAACCACTTTTCTTTCATGTTTGACAATAATAATAATAATAATAATAATAATGATAATAATAATAATAACTCAACTTACGAAAGGTTATTGAATTCGAACAAAATTCTTTGATTTTATAATGAAATGTGTTAACATAATATTTACCTCAATTTATAATGAATACATTTTCTGAAACATTCTACGGACTACGCACATCATACCTTGGTTCACTCCAAAACCTCTAATAATAGCGTTAATATCTAAATTTCAAAATACAATTTTCGGTGAATATTGTACGAGTATAAGTTTCCTATTGTACTAAAATATTCCTATACGTTTATCTTCTTCATATATGGTCAATTACCCTATTTAAAATTAATAAAGAGAAATCCACGTTTAAAATCTATTACAAGTGTTTGATGATAACTCCAGATAAAAGAACGTGTCACTTATGTCATTCTCTTGAAGACTACAGTTTCTTAAAAAATACAGATATTGTTTATCTTTCCCCTCTTAAGAGTCATAATCGAGGGGCAACTATTAAAAATAAATGGTTTAAAACAATATTTCTTTTTACAAGATTTAAACAATTTTGCATCATGCAGATGGCCAGTGCCTGATTGACTTAATTTATGCCAAATGGCCAATGTCTGACTGACTTAATTTGTTCCAAATGGCCAATGTAGGACCGACTTAATTTGTGCCAAATGGCCAGTGTCTGACTGACTTAATTTGTGCCAAATGGCCAGTGTCTGACTGACTTAATTTATGCCAAATGACCAGTATCTAACTGACTTAATTTATGCCAAATGGCCAATGTCTGACTGACTTAATTTGTTCCAAATGGCCAATGTAGGACCGACTTAATTTGTGCCAAATGGCCAGTGTCTGACTGACTTAATTTGTACCAAATGGCCAGTGTGTGACTGATTTAATTAATGCCACTTATTTTTAACTTTTACTGCATAGGAAAAGGGGTTTTGCAGTTATTTGTTGTCTTTAACGTATTGCCGAAATTCAGTCAGCGTCCGTAGCGCTGTGAGTAACAAGATGACACTGAGGTCAGAGGTTCGAATCCCGATGATGCTGGTAATAATAATAATAGGCAGAAGTTAAAGCAATGGGGCTACGCTAGTTGGCCTGAGCGATGTGCCAATTTCTGAACCTCCTCGCTGATTGTCGCCAAAATTCTTAGCACTTCACACTAACTCTCAAATACCCAGGAGTCATAAAATTTCAGCCCTTAAATTCCATATGACCACGAAAGCATGCATTGATGCATTTAGGAGCATTCTTTTAATCAGAAAGTTAAGACTAAAATATGGCGAAAACTGATAGTTTACGGAAAGCCACTCAATAGTTGTAATTATACTCTTCTATTTTTACGTAATGAGAACTACATAAAATATATATACGAAAGTGCATATATATACAGTATATATATATATATATATATATATATATATGTTAAACACAGACCGTGCATGGAACAAGGAACTCTTCTGGGAAAATTAAATCCACTATAGTCCGAATAAGTAATGGTAAATGAAAATACCATAGTTTTTTTCCTTTTTCATGATTTTAGCCCGACGTGGGCAACGGGTCTCTCGCAAAGAGATCCCATTAGTAGGGCAGCTAAACAAGTTGAAGTGGACAATCCGGACAAAAGCACCAAACTTTCCCTACTTGTATATTTTGGACCAACAATTAAAAATATCCCCGGAACCACCTTCAGAGACCATTACTTGGCCGCCATATTGGATTTCAAGATGGCCGCCATAGACAAAATGGAATTTCTGATATAAGTTTCAATAGAGAATTCCCTTGGCATGTTTGGCATCAAACTATATGTTTTTTGGCATGATCAGATCAATAAAACAACTTTTAAGCTGATCAGAAGTATGTTTACTGCAGAAATCACACTTCGTACAACATATACACTGAAAATCGTGAATATTTTAACACAAAAACCATGTTCAAGAAAACCATATTTAAGAAAAATCAACGAAACTATAACAATTGAAGATTTCACCCACCAAAAAGTAGACCTTTAGCTCTATAACTGAATGTGGGAGAGGAAAATTGGCAAAATATGTGCATTTTAAAAAATGAAATTCTACAAAGGTCAAAATGCTACCCTTTCATATTTGCACAATTTTCTTCTCTGTGTAGATAGTCCTTCTTCGTGGTGGAAGTTGTTGTCTTCAGTTTCTGGAAGGTTTTCGTCTTCATATTCAGTAATCAATCTGGCTTGTTCTGGCCCTGCTACCATCCACTTCTTGAATGCCACTGGATTCTCAGTCAGACCCACCGCGCCTCCTGAACCTTTGACTTTCTCATTGTTTTGTTCATGCGCTTGGTCTAAAGGCATGGCTGAGAATCTCTTCTTGGTCTTGTGTACTATCCAGTGTCCATTTCGTGAAAACTCATTCATAACTGGCTGAGGGAGATTCTTCATGTCCCGGATGTGGAGTGGAAGCCAACGTGCGTAATTCTGGTGGTCAAGAGCAAAGAACCAGGGAACTACTTTCTTCAAGCTTTCTACATACAATGGAAAGTCTCCTGCACGATGTGATCGTATGAATATGAGGCCGTCTATCTCCATCTGAAGAATTGTCTCCCAGTATTGGAATGTTGGACTGACCTGAACCATCTTCTTCTTCCACTCTTCCTTTGTCTTGTCATCATAGGGACCAACAGTTTCCATAAAGGCTTCATGCTGCAGCTTTGCCAATGTCAAAGCTGTTACCTGGTGAGCATGTCTGGTTCTTGTAAGATGAGAGGCTTTAAGAAATGAGTCAAAAGTTCCTGCCGAAGCAATGCCTGCTTGTGTCAAGGCATTTGTCCACCCAGATCTCCACCCCCCAGGGGTGCATCGAATGCAACAACTGGTATTTGCCCGGGGTTAAGGAATTCAGAAGCAGACCGAACAACATTCATTCCATGCTTGATCATCGCTGGAGTAGCGGCCTTTTCATGGAATAAGGGAAGGAGGTAGGAAAGGGTTTTCATTTGATCTTCATCTTGTTCTTGCCTTGTAGCGTGGTATGCTGACCATGATATAACATCACCCTTCCCTATCGTGTCTTTCTCCAAGATCCTGAACGCTTCTTTCATCCACTCCTTTTCCTGGAAACATGCTTCATGGTAGTGTCCCTCAATAGGGTCAGACACATTAGACAACTTCAGGACTTCTACCTTGGTTTTGTCCATTGCAACAGCTGGTACAATTGAGTAGGACATGAGTAACTCCAAGTCCTTTGAACCTAGAGAAGATAGCACAAGATCACATTGTTTGGTTCCACAGTTTGAGACAGTTGGGAACTGAAACAGACTAATCCCTGTACCATGAAATGATCCAACGGCAGTTGTACTAGATGGGTTGTAATCCAGATTGTCAAGTGCCCCAACAATAAATGGTCCATGACGAAACTGACCTGGTACAACCACTCCTTTGGTCTTGAAGTTCTGGCACACTGCTGTTGCAAGTTGGCTTTCGACTTGAAGAATTCGGTCATAACTCACACTGAGACCCAATTCATATAGTTGTGTAATTAATGATTTTGACCGAATTTCAGTATGAATTTTCAGACCAAGATACAGAGGCAATGGTGGTTCTCTTTCCAAAGAATGGCGAACCTTAGATGATGATGTATGCTTGTTCCTAAAATTAAAAAGGATAAGTTGCTGTAAGAGTCCTGTTTTATTTATTTAGACCTTTACAAGTTTACGTAGATAATTAACTATATGCCAGGGTCACCAGCGCCCAAGTACTAGATTGGCATCCGGCACTGCGGCGCAAAGTTAATTTTAATAAAAGAAGGGAAGGACTGATTATTAAATCAATATGAATTTTTATATTTTATTGACAACAATTAATGAGTATATGCAAAGGGGATTTTACCCGTAACAACTTTGATGGACTTATAATGGTGAGATTAAATAATGGCCTGTTTGGCTAATATATAACAGTCTGCAAATTAATACTGATTGTAATAAAGAATATGCAATAATACAAATGATACAAATAATAATTATACTAATAATAAACTAATAATAATAGTAATATAGTAATAATATAGTAATAATAATAGTAATAATAATAGTAAATAATAATAACTAAAGATAATAATAAGATAATAATAGTAACAATATAATAACAAAGATAATATCAATAATAACTAAAGATAATAATACAATAATAAGTAATAATAATAATAACAAAGATAATATCAATAATAACTAAAGATAATAATAACAAAGATAATAGCCACAATGACAACCTTGTCTGCAAAGAGATAGACAAGAATACTGTAAGTATATTTCAGAAAAAGAATAATAAAAATGGCAATAATTAATAATTAAAATACATATAGGTTTATAGGCCCCAGTAACCTGTGGATGATAAATTACAGTTAATTCTGGTTATGGGATTGTGTTAAGTTGAATGGGAAACTAAAGGAAATATGTAGGCTACAAATGATTAGTAGGCCATCTGCTAAGAAAATAACGTGAAACATAATAGGCTTATAAAGTAAAATATACTATGAAATTTAATAGGCAGGCCTTTGCCTCTTCAACATATTGAGCTGAGGTTAATCTAAAACAAAGACTATGGTAGGCCTCAGTTAGGCTAGTTACAATTTGGCTTTAGCCTAGACCTAACTTAGCCTAAGTAATTTATTATATGAATCTTACATTACTATTTGTAGTATGAATCTTAGTACTAATTGCAAACGGTATAAGGCGTTAGTATCTGCAGTATGCGGTATTGCATACAGATATGAAATAGTAAAGAATAATTATAAAATACAAAACATACCAAAAGGAACTTTGCTTGCTGGCGGGGTGATTTCGAATAATGTTTTTTTTGGCGTCCTTTGTGTTGTCGTTGCACACAAGTTTGTTTTTACTTAATAATTTTACCAACCAGCCAAATAATCCTTAAAAGCCCATTCATGTCTAGTCACACCACACTGAATTCTTAAGAATTAAATTTGATCACTGGACATATTTAACTTGTATTTATTTATTTATTTATTTATTTTAGATTTAAATATTTCACTCATGCCAATTTGTGGCAGTTTTCACTAATAAAGAATAATCTTGTGGTGCAAGGCACTACAAGTACTGCCCCCCAAAAACATGGTTGTCAGGGGTAAAAAAAAACACTTAAATGTCAAAACGCACTGGCTTACGAATGACTCTTCCAGAACGAGTCGTTGTTTGCTTTTGGATGGCAATATCCTGCAGCACTGGTTCTGAAGGCATGGATGGTGCTACAGGTGCAGTAGGGACATTGGGGAAGGGGATTCTTGGTGCCTGTGCGATGGAGCCACTGGCTGGTTCAAAGACAGTTGGTTGCGATAATGAAGGAGAATTGGAAGAGGGATGATAGATTGTTGTACCCTCGGATGAGGTGGTGGTACATAGGATTTAGGAAGGGTAGATTGCTGTACCTGTATATGAGATGAAGGTACAGAAGATTGAGGAGGGATAGGTTGCTGTACCTGTATTTGAGGTGGAGGTACAGAAGATTGAGGAGGATAGGTTGCTGTACCTGTATTTGAGGTGGAGGTACAGAAGATTGAGGGAGGATAGGATCTTTTGTTGGAGAAAAATCAAGGTATGCTGGTTTCAAGCGGTCCACAGAAACGGTTTCACGCTTGCCCACCTTGTCAATGATGAAAGTTTTGGGTCTACGGTCTAGCACAAGGAAGGGACCATCATAGGGACAGTGAAGAGGGTAGCGGTGAGCATCATGTCTCAAGAAAACGTGTGCAAGTTTGTAAATCAGGGGAAACGAAGGTAGTTTGTGAAGTGGAAGTTCTAGGTGCTGTGGGACGAATTTGCTTCATAACAGAGCGTAATGTCTTAACATACGAAGCAGGATCACATGCGGGGTTAATGGGTGTAGGTGTGAAAAATTCTCCGGGTAACCGGAGTGTGGTACCGTAAACTAATTCTGCTGCAGAGCATGCAAGATCAGTCTTCAGAGCAGTACGAATTCCGAGTAGGATTAGGGGTAGCCTGTCCACCCATGTAGTAGATGGATCAGTGGCTCGCAAGGAACTTTTAAGTTGACGATGGAAGCGTTCTATCACCCCATTGGATTGCGGGTGATAGCTTGTTGTTCTGATGCGCTCAGTCCCAAGAAGGAGCATGAGTTCCTTCCATAAGGCCGATTCAAACTGGGCACCTCTGTCTGTGCAAATGGTTGCAGGTATTCCAAAACGGGAAACCCAACATGAAACAAAGGCGTGAGCTACTGCAGAAGCAGTACAAGAAGTCAAAGGAACAGCTTCTGGCCATCTTGTGAACCTATCAATGACAGTGAGAAGATAGGTATAACCTCGAGAAGAATAGAGGGGGCCGACTATGTCTAGGTGTATGGCCTCAAAACGAGCCTTTGGCAAAGGAAAGGTACCAATTTCTGACTTTGTGTGTCGGTGAACTTTGGCACGCTGACATTGAAGGCAAGATCGAGTCCAATTGCGGATATCTTTGTGCATACTTGGCCATACAAACCTAGCTGCAATTAATTTTTGGGTGGCCTTAATTCCCGGGTGAGAAAGGGAATGGAGTTTAGCAAAAACAGCTCTTCGCAGCCCTTGTGGGACCAACGGTCGAATATGCTCAGTCGAGACGTCACATAAAATTAGTAAGTCTGACTTGGGTTCAACTGGTAAAGAGCGGACTTGCAATGAAGTGGGTGAATTAATAAGAGTTTGGAGGTCTGTATCCGTGGACTGAGCCTTAGCCATCTCTGAAAGGTTGATGTGAGAGTGTCCAGGGTCAGAAATTGCTGAGATGCGAGACAGCGCATCCGGCACAACATTCAAAGAACCTGAAATGTGTCGAATGTCTGAAGTAAATTGAAGAATAAAATCAAGGTATCTTCGCTCATTAGGAGCATGAGAGTCTGATTGAGAATGGAGAGCAAATATTAACGGACGATGATCCGTAAAAATGCTAAAGTCACGTCCTTCCAGGAATGACCTGAAATGACGGATGGAGAGGTATATCGCCAGCAACTCTCGACCGAAAGTGCTGTACCTCATTTGTGAAGGTGAGAGCTTGCGTGAAAAGAATGCGAGAGGTTCCCAAACGCCTGAAACAAGCTGCTGGAGCACTCCTGACACGGCAACGTCAGAGGCATCAGTGGCTAAGTTCAGAGGAGCGTCTGGTTGAGGGTGAACAAGGCATGTAGCTCGTGCTATAGCCTCTTTTGCTTGTGAAAAAGCGTTGGTAGCTTCGGGGTTCCACAGAACTGCAGTGGATCTGCCCCTTTTTGATTGGCGAAGAAGAGAGGTTATGGGTGCAAGAATGTTTGCACACTGAGGAATGAAGCGATGGTAGAAGTTTACCATCCCTAAAAAGCGGCGAAGTTGCTTTTGAGTTTGCGGTTGTGGGAAAGACCTTATGACAGATACTTTATTTTCGAGAGGAGAAATGCCCTTCGAAGTAACTTTGTGTCCTAAGAAGGTGAGTTCATCTACAGCAAAGACACATTTTTCAGGGTTTAGCAATACACCATATTCTGCCAACCGAGAAAAAACTAAGCGTAAATGTTGAATATGTTCTGAGGGAGAAGAACTTGCGATGAGAATGTCATCGACATATGTGAAAGTGAAGGAGAGACCTCTCAACACTTCATCAATGAAGCGTTGAAAAGTTTGGGCCGCATTACGCAGTCCGTATGGCATTTTTGTCATTTCAAATAACCCAAAAGGGGTTGTTATAGCAGTTTTATGTATCATCAGGGTGTACAGGAATTTGATGAAAGGCTCGCACCAAGTCAAGGCGTGAAAATACTGTGGTGCCATGGAGAGCAGAAGTAAAATCGTGTAAGTGAGGAAGGGGATAGCGATCTGGAATCGTGTTGTCATTCAAAGCACGATAATCTCCACATGGACGCCAGTCTCCAGGTGTAGGTTTTGGGACCATGTGTAAAGCAGAGGCATACGGGCTACTTGAAGGCCGTATAATACCGAGTTCAAGCATGTGTTCAACTCTCGTCTCACAATTGCAAGACGATCTGGAGCTAAGCGACGTGGGCGGGTGAAAACAGGTGAGCCTACCGTATCAATACGGTGGACAACAGAGTGTTTAATAGGGGTATCCTTAGAACAGGGTTGAGTAAGTGAAGAAAATTAATTTAGGAGCTGCTCTATAGCAGGTGAGCACTGTGGCAGAGAACTTGCCAATAATGAAGAGGGGTGCACGGTAGGAGAACCAATTACTGAAAGATATGTGACATTATCAATTAATTGTGCTCTACGAACATCGACTAATAAATCATTAGCAGAAAGAAAATCAGAGCCTAACATTGGGGTATACACGTCCGCGACAAGAAATATCCAGCGGAAAACACGTCTAAGTCCAAGAGAAACTGAAATAGAACGATGTCCATAAGTGTGAATAGATGAAGAATTAGCTGCACGTAAAATGAAAGGAGAAGGTCCGTTTGCACGGTCTGCGGCTGTTGCAGGAATAACACTGTATTGAGCTCCAGTGTCAATAAGGAATGCATAGCCTGAAAGTGGATCATGCAAGGTGAATGTTGGACCAGGTGGTGCAGTAGTTTGTGAATCATTAAATTTTTGTGGAAGAAGGTTAGTATTGCTGTGGGAAGGAGTTTGTGTTGTATTTGGAGAATTAGTTGGGGGTATTAAATTAGCTGTGGTTGAATAAGTAGGTTGCGATTCTTTAACTTTACTTGCGTACGTAGGTGTTGGTTTGACAGTGTTAAATGAGGTAGTGGTAGGGTTAGTTGAAGTAAGGATAGGAGGAGAGGCTTGAGAGGCTTGAGAGGCTGTAGCGTCAGACGCCTGTGACACCAGCCTGGTTAGTTTAAAGGAGGGTTAGGAGTCCATGGGCAAGGTGTGAGACAGCGCGTTGCACGATCTTTAAACTTTTCATGATACCAGCAAGGAGGGGTATGAACAGTAGACTGTGGTAAGGAAATAGGTTGAGAATGGGGCTGAGTAGTGGGGATTGAGGATTGAGGATGAGGTAAGGCTAATAGATTTGGATTAGGAGCAACCAACTGACCTGTTTGCGGTGGCTGTGGTTGTAGGAGAACGAGGCGTTGTCCAGGTTCATATTGGGAGGCTCTAATTGGACCAGAGGGTCGTCCTCGTCTTGAAGAACTTCTCTCTCGTTCCCTGTTGTTAGCTAGCTCTATTCGGAGAGCTTTAAATTCATCTTTAATTGTTTGTAGAATTTCGTTGTTTACTTTAAGACCTTGTGCAGCCGGACTCAGATTGTCGTCCTGCGTGGCACAGATTTGGGGGTGATGGGTGTGGTTATCTACTTGGCCAAGGTGGATTTCAATCATCATCTTATCAGCTGTTTTGGCCATTGTGAGGAGGTCTGTATCATCTGGCATACAACGGAGCATTGGCCGTAGGGCAGTAGGGAGACCATTGAGGAAGCGGCGTCGCATTAAAGGTGAGTTTTTATCGTCTTCATTGGTCTGTCCAGCCAGGTCTTGCAGATGTCTCAGGAAGGGTTGGCGTTTGATCCCCAAGAACTTGGTCCTTGAGTAGAGCATTGAGTCGCTCTTCTTCTGATTGGCCGAGTCTCCTGACTAACTCGCTGAGGAGGCTCTCAAAAGCTTGGTCAGACGGAGGCAATAGAGTTACATCCCGCACTACTTTGTATACTTGTGTAGGCAGGAGGTTCTTTGTGACAAGGAACTTGGTTCGTGGGTCCGTAACTCCTTTTATCTCGAAATAATCCCGCAGTTGACTCACAAAGATTCCAGGCTCTTCAGCGGTGAATTGTGGAGTGGTAGGCTGATACATTGTGAGGAAGTCCGTTATAGGTGGTGAATTTGGAGTACTACCATTGGATGACCCTAGGTTGTTATTGGTCATTGTGGCTATTATTTGTTACAAGGTACTAAAAAAAAATTTTAAATGTGTCACAAACTGACAAGATTTCAACAAATGTTGTTGAATGTAAATAATGGCTTCAGGTAAGCTTGGTTGAGTATGAGACTCAATTTGAGTTATGAATGCCAATAACAAAAAGTTACGTGAAAAATTTTTTTTTTTTTTTTTTTTTTTTTTTTAATGATATAGCCCAATATTAGCAGAAAAATAGTCTGCGTATAGGCTATTTGCAAGATAAGAAAAAATTTTTTTTATGATGTAGCCCAATATTAGCAGAAAAATAGTCTGCGTATAGGCTGTTTACAAAATATAAGTAAAAAATTTTTTATATGTAGCCCAATATTAGCAGAAAAATAGTCTGCGTATAGGCTGTTTACAAAATATAAGTAAAAAAATTTTTTTAAGATGTAGCCCAATATTAGCAGAAAAATAGTCTGCGTATAGGCTATTTGCAAAATATAAGTAAATTTGCATAAAAAAAACTTTAGAAAATGCTGAATTTATAAAAAGGCAAATAAAAGGAATATATTTTGCAATAGAATACACTTCCAGTACAGGTGAGTGCTTTGTACTAGTGAATTTAATAAAATTATAGATGCAGACTGAATATATTGACAAAAATTGAGAAAAAACTTTTAGAAAATTTTTTTTTTTTTGCATAAATTACGGTGTTTGGTCACTCCAGGGTCACCAATTGTAAGAGTCCTGTTTTATTTATTTAGACCTTTACAAGTTTACGTAGATAATTAACTATATGCCAGGGTCACCAGCGCCCAAGTACTAGATTGGCATCCGGCACTGCGGCGCAAAGTTAATTTTAATAAAAGAAGGGAAGGACTGATTATTAAATCAATATGAATTTTTATATTTTATTGACAACAATTAATGAGTATATGCAAAGGGGATTTTACCCGTAACAACTTTGATGGACTTATAATGGTGAGATTAAATAATGGCCTGTTTGGCTAATATATAACAGTCTGCAAATTAATACTGATTGTAATAAAGAATATGCAATAATACAAATGATACAAATAATAATTATACTAATAATAAACTAATAATAATAGTAATATAGTAATAATATAGTATAATAATAATAGTAACAATAATAATAACTAAAAGATAATAATAACAAAGATAATAATAGTAACAATAATAATAATAACAAAGATAATATCAATAATAACTAAAAGATAATAATAACAAAGATAATAATAGTAACAATAATAATAATAACAAAGATAATATCAATAATAACTAAAAGATAATAATAAAGATAATAATAGTAACAATAATAATAATAACAAAGATAATATCAATAATAACTAAAAGATAATAATAACAAAGATAATAGCCACAATGACAACCTTGTCTGCAAAGAGATAGACAAGAATACTGTAAGTGATATTTCAGAGAAAAAGAATAATAAAAATGGCAATAATTAATAATTAAAATACATATAGGTTATATAGGCCCCAGTAACCTGTGGATGATAAATTACAGTTAATTCTGGTTATGGGATTGTGTTAAGTTGAATGGGAAGACTAAAGGAAATATGTAGGCTACAAATGATTAGTAGGCCATCTGCTAAGAAAATAACGTGAAACATAATAGGCTTATAAAGTAAAATATACTATGAAATTTAATAGGCAGGCCTTTGCCTCTTCAACATATTGAGCTGAGGTTAATCTAAAACAAAGACTATGGTAGGCCTCAGTTAGGCTAGTTACAATTTGGCTTTAGCCTAGACCTAACTTAGCCTACGTAATTTATTATATGAATCTTACATTACTATTTGTAGTATGAATCTTAGTACTAATTGCAAACGGTATAAGGCGTTAGTATCTGCAGTATGCGGTATTGCATACAGATATGAAATAGTAAAGAATAATATAATAAATACAAAACATACCAAAAAGGAACTTTGCTTGCTGGCGGGGTGATTTCGAATAATGTTTTTTTTGGCGTCCTTTGTGTTGTCGTTGCACACAAGTTTGTTTTTACTTAATAATTTTACCAACCAGCCAATATAATCCTTAAAAGCCCATTCATGTCTAGTCACACCACACTGAATTCTTAAGCATTAAATTTGATCACTGGACATATTT
Organism: Bathynomus jamesi; assembly: GCA_023014485.1. NCBI lineage: Eukaryota > Metazoa > Arthropoda > Malacostraca > Isopoda > Cirolanidae > Bathynomus > Bathynomus jamesi. The sequence goes on along the minus strand of JAJOZX010000359.1, from coordinate 1,062,742 downwards.
AACTTGTATTTATTTATTTATTTATTTATTTTAGATTTAAATATTTCACTCATGCCAATTTGTGGCAGTTTTCACTAATAAAGAATAATCTTGTGGTGCAAGGCACTACATTGCGAGACAGTGAGAGTTGCAGGGGAGTCTTCTGGTGTTTGGTCCTTCACGTCAGCACCATTTGTGATCATAGATATAAGGGTTTTCAAGGTTGTAGGTACCGATTCCTGTTGACAACCAGATGGAAAGGCACCTGCAAACTTGAATCCAGTAAAGTTGACGATTTCCTTGCGTATGATTCTAGCAGCTTTTGCAAGAATCATAGTATCTCCTTCAAAATTCTGTCTATTTCTCTCTCTGAGCATTTCCTGAATTCCCTGCTGAAAAACTAAGATTTTGTTCTTGCCATCACTCACTTCCTGAGCATATGGGAAATACTCCAGAATCTTCTCTCTGAATCGTCCTCTGTTCATTTCCTTATTAATACCTAAGTCCCGAAGTTTTTTGATACAGATCAAATAGCACAGAAAACTTCATTTGAAAGATTCCTTCTTCCACGCAATTTTCTACATGATTAACGACCTCAACTATTGCCTTTGCTTTCATCAAGTTTTCTTCATAGCCTTCTTCCTTGCTCTGTTTTTGTCTCAAAAGTGAGCGGTAACGGTTCCGATAAAATGTCAAGCATTGCAGATGATACTTGCTTCAATGGCCATGAGATCACACCTCCTATTCTAGACATTAGTTCTGTGTCACTGAGTTCTGTAGCCATCATTCGTAAATTGACGTCAGCGCCAAATGTACTGAATTCGTGAAGATGCCCATGTGTTTGTTGACAAAACACACAAGTTGCTTTGTCCATAGGATGCCGCTAAACCCGCTTCCCCGTAGATGAACTGGTTTCACCTTCATCCGCCCTTTCTCTCTTTTTTGTAGCCCTTTCAAGCTTTTCTTTACTAAATTTAACATGGCATGACTTGTGCCACACAGCTTTATTCTGAACCAGATCTTCAACAGTCACCTCTTCATTGAAAAGAAGAGGAACTGGTAGTCTTCCAAGATTCTTGAATGCGTTGACATTCTCCATAAATGTTGCATATGCTTCAGTTTTTTTACCACTCACAGCATTGAGTGGACATTTAAGAGTCTCACCTTTGCTCTCTTGACAAACCATGCATTTGCTCCAATCCATGTTCACAAATCACCTGCAAAACAGAAAACCACATATTATATAGTTATATTATTAAATATTTTACATTAAATAAACATTTAAGGGTAATTCTGATTATTTTATAGCAATCCTGGCATCGAAATATGTAGGTTTAGGGACTATTTATTTACAATTACTCCTCACAATAGTTTGTCGATTTCTAGCTGGCAACCATCTTGGATTTCCAAAATGGCAGCCAAGATAGGGTTGTGCGTCTTGGTTCCGGGAAAAAATTGGTAGCTAAGGTCCTGACCAACATTTGAGCCAAGTTTGGTGCTTTTGTCCAGAATGTCCACTTACTTCAAAAATCAGGGTCTAAGCTACTGCACTACATAAATATAGCTTCCCTCACCAGCTATCTGCAAAGCAGACAGGATCCAGCTTTGGGACGTGGATCTAGGGTAAAGCAAGCCTAGATCCCTACACTCAGAACCTCTATAAGTAAAAGACTCGTTGCATTCACGTCGTGTTGAATAAATCAAAGAAAAAGGGGTAACTATTGTATTTTTAGCCAAAAAAAAAAACCAAAACTTAAACCTCAACCGGGACATTGAGCGTCCCACTTTTCAAGGCACGAAACACGTCCGTTTAGTATACACAAACTCAGAATGGTTCCCTGAGAACATTATATGTTAAACACAGACCGTGCATGGAACAAGGAACTCTTCTGGGAAAATTAAATCCCTATAGTCCGAATAAGTAATGGTAAATGACAAATACCATAGTTTTTTCCTTTTTCATGATTTTAGCCCGACGTGGGCAACGGGTCTCTCGCAAAGAGATCCCATAAATATAGCTTCCTCACCAGCTATCTGCAAAGCAGACAGGATCCAGCTTTGGGACGTGGATCTAGGGTAAAGCAAGCCTAGATCCCTACACTCAGAACCTCTATATAAGTAAAAGACTCGTTGCATTCACGTCGTGTTGAATAAATCAAAGAAAAGGGGGTAACTATTGTATTTTTAGCCAAAAAAAAAAAACCAAAACTTAAACCTCAACCTATAGTGGATTTAATTTTCCCAGAAGAGTTCCTTGTTCCATGCACGGTCTGTGTTTAACATATAATGTTCTCAGGGAACCATTCTGAGTTTGTGTATATATATATATATATATATATATATATAATTTAGGGTGTACCATTTTGGGGTCATTTTCAAAAAGTCAAGGTCCAGGAGTCTAATGTTGTGCCAAATGATGTCCTAAACACGAATTTAACAAGCATTTTCTAATCCAACAAATTTTGAATCCCCCCACCCCCCTTGAAATTTTGCCCATCCCCTTTTCCTAAGAACCCCATATATCTAAAAAACTATCAACTTTATCGAAAAATGTTATAGAATAAAAATGATTTAGAATCAAACGTTCTATTAGAAAAGTTCATTAAGATAGAAATTTACGTAAGTTTGAAAATATATATATATATAATTTAGGGTGTACCATTTTGGGGTCATTTTCAAAAAGTCAAGGTCCAGAGTCTAATGTTGTGCCAAATGATGTCCTAAACACGAATTTAACAAGCATTTTCTAATCCAACAATTTTGAATCCCCCCACCCCCCTTGAAATTTTGCCCATCCCCTTTTCCTAAGAACCCCATATATCTAAAAAACTATCAACTTTATCGAAAAATGTTATAGAATAAAAATGATTTAGAATCAAACGTTCTATTAGAAAAGTTCATTAAGATAGAAATTTACGTAAGTTTGAAAATTTTCATTTTCTTTTGTCCAAGAGCACCTTATTGTATTAATATAAATAAGGTGCTTAAGTTACATTATTTATGAGTATATTGTGAGTATAATCCAAATTTAAAAATCCTTTTTTACATTGAATTTTAATAAACAAGCATTGTTTTTACTCTTATTGTTTCTTTTCAGACTGCTTTATTTGAAAAATAAATAAAAAATGAGTCAAACAGCTACAAAACAGCATGACTTTATTCTTGGTCGCTTGCAGGCTGATATTATGAGTTCATCTAAAATTGTTTTACCATCCAATAAAGATGTTCTAAGCCATTTATTTATTTACGGAGAATGCAGTATAAGGGTCCAAAAGTTACAAAAGATTCTACTGTTAATGAAGTTCTACAGAAGCTACTATAATATTGGCAAAAAGCATGCATTCCTACTATAGATATTAGTAAAAACCCAAAAGGCAGGAAGATGCTGTTAAATCTAGAAGAAATGCATAATAATTTAATCAAGCACAAAAAAAGAGCAAGCTTTGAAAATGAACTCTCTAATTTCATGAAAATTATGGATTCCCTTTTGACATCTCTTCTCAAAATGCCGTTGAATTAATCCAAAAAGACCGCATGAGAACTGAGCCTCAGAAAGCAATGATATTTCATTCTTAGAAGATCAAAGAACAAAACGAGAAACATGTTTAGGTTTGCTAGATGCAGATTATGCATCAAAAGTATAGCGCAAGTACATTAGATTAGAGAAAGAGAAGAAACGCAAAGAGAAACATAAATCAGTGAAGCAAGTGAGTGCTACAGCCAGAACATCAGAGACCCTTCTTTCTAGCACGACCAGTTCTGAGACAGACAGCTATGAAGAGTTTCCGACAGAACCTACAGCAGGACCTTCAAATGCTTCCAGCCCCAAAAATATTCTTGCCTCGCCATTGGTTTCCTCCACTGCAGACAGACTTAATCTCTCTATTGGACAACGGACTGTTTTTGCTGCTGCAGTAGCCATTAGGTGTGGCAAGGATATTGAAAAACTGTCTCTCTCCAGGACCACATCTGCAAGAGCCGCTCGAAAGACAAGAAAACGAAAATATGAAACTTGCATCAAGGATTTTACTCCTCCTGATCACTGCCTAGTACATTGGGATAGCAAGCTGCTTACTAAATCATGTTCAGAACAAGAAGACCGCCTTGCAATACTTGTTACTGGATACCCAAATGTAGAAAAACTTTTATCATTTTCTATAATAGATGATTCCACTGGATTGTCTCAAGCCACTTCTGTATTTCAAAGTATTGAAAAATGGAACTTGAAGCAAAATGTCTTTGGAGTATCATTTGATACACACTGCATCCATTTCAGGATGGATGAAAGGTTCCTGTAAGTTACTTGAAGAACTTTTGCAAAAGAAATTGATTTGGTTAGCATGCCGCCATCATGTGGCTGAAAGAGTTTTGTGTGCTGTGTATGAAACCATTTTTGGCCCAAGTAAATCTCCTGAGTTTGAGTTATTCAAAGAATTTCGCGAGTCTAAATGGAAGAAAATTAATACGAAATCTACATACAATGTTCTTGATGTTAAATCAAGGTATCAAAGAGGCCTAAAGGAAGAATGTGTAGAATTTATGACCCAATGTTTAAGAAAATCTGACTGCTTTCCATGTGATGACTATAAGGAAGTTGCTGAAACAACTTTAATGCTTTTAGGAGAGGTTTCCAGAGAAAACAGTCATTGGCGGAAACCTGGTGCAATGCACCGTGCCAGGTGGATGGCAATGATTTTGTATACAAATAAAATGTATGCTTTTGCCCCCAATCATCATATGATGAATCATTGATTAAGAAATTAAAGAGAATGTGTCTATTTAATGCATTAATTTATGGAAAATACTGGCTTTTATGTTCTAATTCACTAGATAGTCCAGCTAATGATCTGAAGTTTTATCATGATTTGGTGAATTACAAGAAGGAAGATAGGGAAGTTGCAAATGCTGCTTTGAAATCTTTTGCCAATCATTACTGGTATTTGACGGAGGAAGTGGTCCCTTTGAGTTTCTTTGGATCGCTAAGTAATGATGAAAAAGATAAGATCGCAAAATCCTTAAACAAATATCCAGTTCCAGAAAATTATGTATGTGGGCAACCTGTTTTCCCCATTTTAAAGGAAGACACAAAGCTTCATCAGCTAGTAGGTCCAATTTCATGGCATTTATTTCAATGCTGTGGGTCAAAACCAGACTCATGGATAAAGAAACCAGCATCAACATGGGAAGAGGTCGATGACTACAACAAACTAAAAAACATTCTTTCATCTATTAGAGTAGTCAATGATACCGCTGAAAGAGGAATCAAGCTGGTTCAAGACTTTCATGACAAATGTCAAAATGAAGAAGAATTTCAAGGTCTTTTGCAAATTGTGGAAGAGAATAGAAGATTAATTCCTGATCCTAGTAAAGAGACTCTTAAAAGAATGAAACTCAGTAAAGAATAGTTCATTAACAGATAGATTAGGTATTTTTATTTGCAGAGATTGTTTTAATTTAGAAGAGGCTGTTTTTTTTTGTTATTAAATATAAACTTACCATAAATTGTCTTTTCTTATTTTTATGTTTAAAAAGCTCTTATATCAATGATTTCTAATTAGGAAACTTGTTTCTTTTTATTTTTTGAGGAAAGTGTTGAATAAAGGAAAAAAAAAACGATGGGACCTCACAACTATAGATAAAGTGTTAATTTTTAGCTTTATTTTATATATATATATAGTTTTGAGGTTGTCCTCACTTTGTATAGGCTAGTTATAATAAAAACTAATTATGATTTGCATTATAACTAGCAAATACAAAGCCCATCGCCGCGAAGCTGCATTGGGGTGATGCTTCAAAGGTGGCGGTAACACCTTATTTAAGAAGAAGGCACTGCAAGCAAAGATTTTTTTTAATTTAAATTTTTAAAAAATAAATGAAAATTTTCAAAATTAAGTAAATTTCTATTTTGATGAACTTTTCTAATAGAACGTTTGATTCTAAATCATTTTTATTCTATAACATTTTTCGATAAAGTTGATAGTGTTTGAGATATATGGGTTTTTTAGGAAAAGGGGATGCGCAAAATTTCAAGGGGGGGTGGGGTGGATTCAAAATTTGTCGGATTAGAAAATGCCTGTAAAATTCGTGTTTAGGACATCATTTGGCACAACATTAGACTCCTGGACCTTGACTTTTTGAAAATGACCCAAAAATGGTACACCCTAATATATATATATATTATATATATATATATATAATATATATAATATAATATTAAATTTATTTGATAGAAGTATTCAAGAGAAAATTAAATATAAAAATCATTTGCTATATTTAACCTTGATGTAACTCAATTGGTTTGTTATACAAAACTTTACTTGTTATAACCTAATTTAGGTTCGATGGCAGACTCATACGAAGGTAAATTCATTTATGTTTTTTTTAAATGCAGGAAGGAGGGGCCAAGGGCGAATGTCTGCAAAAACGCCTCTCCTATAGAGGAAGAAGGGAGCCAAAATCAAGGTCCAAGGTTTTCGAGATGCCTGAACACTCGGCATTTGAAAGATTAGAGGTCATAGACAGGAGGAAAGATGGATTGAAGAAGATTCTTCCAGATAGTGGGATCGATATTTAAATATCGAGTACTTATTTATGGAAATTTTGCAGCTATGGACGCAAACTGTCACATCACCATAAAAACACGAGAGTATGTGCAACTGTAAAACATAATTCGTTATATATAATATGTGCACAACTCTCTCTCTCTCTCTGCTCATCCGAAACGTTTAATTAAAGTAGCAGAACGGACAAATTTATCCTTAATTAAACAAAGGAAGTATTTTAAATAGTGTAATTTCCTTCCATTTTGTGTTTAATAACTCGTAAAACCGCAAATAGAGAAACAATTTTTTTAAAAGGACCAAAACTAAATTCTTTTACGAAAAACTGCGCAAAAATATTTTTTAACTTCTCAAAACTGTTCAAAATTTTCCACGATTTCAATTCTCGATGTGGTTTAATTCTAATCTATTTTTCAGGGCAGAAACTGACTAAAGAATTCACGTCACACGTTTCAGGTTGGCGTGACTTCAAACGGAGTGTGACGTCTTCATTTTCAGGTTAAATCTGACCTAATGACGCGTGATTTGATAATGATTTCGCGGTTTTAGTTTTTCGACTTTTCCCTTTCTTTTATGAAGAAGAGGAAAGAGAATTTAAAGGTTTTATGGTCTTTTATATATATATATATATATATATATGGTACTTATTTATTTCTCAGGGCGTTTCATGAAAATTCTTTTCTCCTCACTATATTCTCTAAGTTATAATTAAATTATATACGTTAAAATAATTATAAATCTTTACAAATTATATATATTTTAAATTTATATACGTTATATTTTTAACGTTAATAATTAATAAAATAATTGCTGTTACTGAACTAGAAATTAAGATGAGAGATGTTAAAAAATGTTAAATGCAAGTTAAAAGTTAAAAATTTAATTCCCAAATTAAAACCTAAAAGTTATGAAAAATTTTTGTAATTCTACTTTTAAATATAACCTAACATAAAATCAAGGTACAGTTCACCCCCCCCCCCCCCCGAAATAAATTTGCGAATGAAATCGCCTCCCTCAGCAATGTAGACAAATTATATATTCAAGAGCATTTTTATATCGAGCCCCTGTACACAAATGTAGATTCACACATTCATTCATATTTGAGTGAACAGCCTTTACCGTCATCGTAACAATTAACAATGTGCTCATTTTAATGAAGCAAGAACTTTCTAAACTCCTAACCCCTCGTAACCTTTGACATTTATCTTTATCTTTTCTTTTAGCAGTCGAATGTATCAGTAAACAGATTGTCTCGCAACGGTATACTTCTTTAGTGCCAATAGATTGCTTTGCCATCATGGAAAAAATTAATTAACTGGAGCATTGTCTTTCTAATTTTGAACTGCAGAATTACATACGCTGAGTCGATGCCCATATTCCTCTCATTCAGAGGTTGTTACGGTAGTCTTTTTCTCGAATGTTTTAACAACCAACACAACCGTACCCAATGACACTTTCTTTCAGGGCATAAAGATCACCAAGAAAAATACTTCACTAGATCATAAACCCACTGACACCAAACTTAGTACAAATTATCTCTATGATACATTCTTTATCTTCAGAGTAAACACTCTAAAGATTTTAATTTATTGCGTTTTCCATCTCTGCTTTTATCTCTCCTTCCACCAAGAAATAAGGGCTACATCGTGACCATGTCGCAACATCGCTCCCCTTAAGATCGTAGAAACTATTAGGTGACACTTGATCTGGGTAGTAGTTGGATGGGCGACCGTCCTCTGCATCCAAATGATGTAGTGATCCGTGGTTTGGACCCTAAGAAAAGCGGTAAGTCCCCTCCGTTATATGAACCTAGCAATTAGTACGTAGGCAAACTCAAGCAATTCACAGTGCCAACATCAACCACAACAATAACCAAGAAATAACTTGTCTTGAGAATGTCTTCCTAAAAATGATTTCCTAAAAAGCTTATTTAAAAATATATTAGAAAGTTTCTTAGCAGAATTTATCACCTTCAGATTAACATTCCTTCTTAAACAAAAAAGGCATTTTCACTTTTCCTCATTGTGGTTGCCCCAGTCTCACAATTGAATCAAATCTGCCCTTACTCGACACTCAATAATACGTTTGCTTACTTTGGTTGTCTTCGAATTAACGACAGTTCAAGATCGACCTGTGGTCACTCCCTCTGTAACATCTTACCTCATTTGGGGGATTTGATGGATGAGAACTGCTTTCACATCTCATCCTGTCCTTGTAGCTAGCTACCCATGGCTGGTCAGGGACGTTGCACAAGAACTTGTCTAGTTGGTTCTTGAAAGTATTCAGGTTGGTATGTTGAAAGTTGCTCAGTTCTTTCGGTAGCACGTTAAAGAGTTTTGGGCCACGTGTTCTGGGGGTATGTTCCATTTTCGTTTTCATGGTCCTCTGTTTCACCACAGCCGAGACAGTAGAGAATCTGCCTCTTCTCTTATTCCATTGTGTTTTTACTTCGTTTCTAAGTTTTGGACATATCCCTCGCCTATTTTCCTTATGTATATTATCGTGTATCACTCACGTTTCCTCCCCAGGGAGTAGAGTTTCAGGATTGTAGTTGTGACCAGCAGTCTTCATCTTTCGTTTCCTCTATCTTAGACGTAAAAGGCCTTTGTATGGCTTTTATGTTTGCAATGTCTCATTTTCTGTATGGGTTTGTGAGTATTGAACAATACCCAATTATTGGTAGGACTAAACTCTTTCAGTACTACTCCATTATTACTCTAAGATTCTTAATTTGTGGGTTTGGTGTTATCTGTTTGCTTTTGCGATGTTTTGGACCCTTTATACTGTAACTCCTTATTTTTATCATAATGATGATGATGATGATGATGATGCCATGACACCCACAAATTAACTTCAGTCTCGTACTCACGAGCAACTCGCTCCTTCATCTCATCGATCATCAGTTCCTTCACATATGTCCGCTCCTCAGAGGAGAACTATATACTTGCCGCTACATATTCTAGCCGCCAGTTCAAGCAGAAGATGAGCATCCAGTAGAACATCATGCCCCCTCAACAAACTCTGTAAATCACCTCTTAGTGAACACTGTCACACCGACGACCATTCGTTTGATTCTTCATCCTTTAAAGCCAAAGACTGTCCCAAACCAAATACACTAAATTTGGTACTTTAGAACTACTATGTACCTATCTATCTATCCATCTATCTATCTATCTATCTCTATATCTATATTGTATATTTACACCCTTAAACATTTTACGAAAATAGGCCTAATATTTTTTTTTTTACTTGCGTGAAATATCCCACTTCACGCTGAGATCTTGATTTTCATAATCATGTTTATCCGTACAGTATTCAGTGGATCTATTCAGTAAATATCTAATTCCTGAAATAAATTTACAATTCGCAATATTTCCCAATTATTTGTCAGTATTCTCTCATGGCATTCATATAAATTTCGGTACTTGTAGGTTATCTCCCCCCCGACCAATTTTGACAGAATATTTTCGTTAAAACTAACGAAAATATCACGACTTAACCTAACCAATTATAATTGGTTAGGTTAAGTCGTGATATTTTCGTTAGTTTTAACGAAAATATTCTGTCAAAATTGGGGGGGGGGGGGGGATAACCTACAAGTACCTAAATTTCTCCTACAATGGTCGATTAATGTAAATTTAAAAGAAATACGGACGCGAGGATAAAATCATGACCCGAAAAATGACAACTTTAGGAACGGAAGTTCGAATCCCACCCAGGTAAGACCGAAAATTCATATTATATTTAGTTTTAAGTCTTAGTTTGCTGCTAATGAAGTGCTGTAGGTTAACATATAAAAAATTGTAAATGAAGGCTTCCAGAGCGAGAATTTAATTGGTATTTCGCTCAACAGATGGCGCCTCGTGTTCAAATATTTCTGTTTGGCGTCAGCTGACTAGTTTTAAAGTTGAAAATGTATGAGTCAATAACCATTCTACCATGGAAGACCTAAAAGAATGTTAATTACCCAGAACCCAGGTCTGGATTAAGAAAGACACAATTATAGGTTAACATGTGGCTAGCTACCTCGGACAGGTTTGCATACGTGTTCTACTGTATTTTTTGGGGCGAGTGTATTACAAATATGTAATTGGTTTTATATCTCGGAGGTTTCCCAAATATTTCACCTATAAATCCCGATTATTTTAATCGTGAAAACAGACACCGAATTCACGAATATAAATTCCGTCTTGTTCGTGAAATGCCTAAGAGTATATATATATATATATATATGATGATGAATAAAACCACGAAGGAAAGGAAACACAAAATGGTGCTCAAGCGCTTTCGTCTAATGACATCCTCAGGAACACTGAAGTACATAAAAAGGTTAAGCCTATATATAGATTACAGAAAGAAAAAAAGAAAAAATAAATAACATACATACACACACACATATATATATATATATATACATACATATCTATATATACAAATACATACATACATACATACATACATATATATACAATAAACAGAGAAGTAAAAATAAAAAAGTAAAAATTAAAACCTTAAAGGATTACCAGTGAGGCGTACAGATTTGTAAGGAAAAATATCGATTTTTAGCACAAGATCAAATGGATTATAAAAATACAAATTTATACTGGAACTCTGCCCGGGTTTTAACACACTGCTGCCTATGGTCAGGTTTCGATATATAAAAAAAAATAAAATGCAAATTAAAAGTTAATAAAGTAGAAGACAAGTTTACCAAAGATTTAATGTTTTACCCTTCTTATCTAAATCTGTTTTAAAGGAATTCAAAATAACAGGATCGAGTTGAAAAAGACCTTTGCTTATGTTGAAGTTATTTGAAAGTTGGATAATGGCAGACTGAAGAATATTTCTATTAACAATGTTGCTTGAATGGAATAAAACTGAAGCATTATTCCAATCAATACAGTGGGCTAACTCTGATAAATGGACAAAAAGGGCACTGGACAACTGTCCTGTTCTAACGGAATATTGATGCTGTTTTATACGTGTGTGCAAATCCTTTCCCGTCTGACCTATGTAAAAGGAATCACATTGTTTACAACCAATTTTATAGATAATGCCTGAATTATTGGTAGGGCTATTTTTTACTATGATATTTTTCACAATATTGTTATATGAAAATACTACATTAATATCCAAAAGTTTAAGTACATTAGCAATGCCTAAAAAGCCCGGGAAAAATGAAGTACTAAAATATTTTTGACAAAGTACGAGTGTTAATATTGACACGATAGAAAGTTCGTTTTGCCTTGTTGAGACAAGATTCCATAAACGCAGATGGATAACACAAATCACTTCCAATACCGTTGATTTTTTCCAATTCGGCATCGATGTATTCCGGACTGGCGATCCTAAGGGCGCGGAGAAACATTGATGAAAATATGGCCTTCTTAGTGGGGGTATCATGTCCCGAGTAAAAGTGTACGTAGGACAAATTGTTTGTCGTTTTCCGATAGATACTAAACTTAAAACCTGGGCTTTCCTATGTACACGCACATCCAAAAATGGGATTGAATTGTCTTGCTCAACTTCTAAAGTAAACTTAATGGAGGGGACTTGATCATTTAACTGAAGGAGGAAGCTATCCAGGTCACGATTCATGGGCCAGATACACAAATATCGTCGACGTACCGCAACCAAGGGATGCCAACCCCCAGGATTCTCGGAATATAGGTAATTTCGAAAAACTCCATATAAATATTGGAGAGGAGGGGCGATAAGGGGTTGCCCATAGCCATCCCAAAAACTTGTTGATAATACTCGTTATTGAAAGTGAATTTACAGTCTTTGATGCAAAGCTTAATGAGTTCCAAAACAATGTGTGAAGGTAGTGGCAGGTCATACTTATGTAATTCTTGGGAGAGAAAGTCAAGCATATCGTCAATCGGCACTTTTGTAAACAATGAACAAACGTCAAAACTGATCAATCTATCGTTAGTTTCAGTACGTGCATTATTCAATTTTTCCGTAAGATCCATGGAATTTTTTACATTCAAGCAACATTGTTAATAGAAATATTCTTGAGTCTGCCATTATCCAACTTTCAAATAACTTCAACATAAGCAAAGGTCTTTTTCAACTCGATCCTGTTATTTTGAATTCCTTTAAAACAGATTTAGATAAGAAGGGTAAAACATTAAATCTTGGTAAACTTGTCTTCTACTTTATTAACTTTTAATTTGCATTTTATTTTTTATATATATCGAAACCTGACCATAGGCAGCAGTGTGTTAAAACCCGGGCAGAGTTCCAGTATAAATTTGTATTTTATAATCCATTTGATCTTGTGCTAAAAATCGATATTTTTCCTTACAAATCTGTACGCCTCACTGGTAATCCTTTAAGGTTTTAATTTTTAATTTTTAATTTTTACTTCTCTGTTTATTGTATATATATGTATGTATGTATGTATGTATTTGTATATATAGATATGTATGTATATATATATATATATATATATATATGTGTGTGTGTATGTATGTTATTTATTTTTTCTTTTTTTCTTTCTGTAACCTATATATAGGCTTAACCTTTTTATGTACTTCAGTGTTCCTGAGGATGTCATTAGACGAAAGCGCTTGAGCACCATTTTGTGTTTCCTTTCCTTCGTGGTTTTATTCATCATAAATATTTTTCACGTGTTACTTTCGTGAAATAATTTTCATATATATATATATATATATATATATATATACACACTCTGAGACAAAAATAAAACATAATACAAAACAACAGAAAAGTATACATTTAATAATGTCACTTCTTAATTTTTAACGATAACAATATAATTATTAATATATAATTCGAAATAATTATATACTAAAATTATATAATTTTTAGAAATTATATAATTTTTTGCGTTTATTTGATGTGTAACTTAATAAAACTTAAAAATTTTGTGTAAATGAATTATCATATTATTTTCATAAAACTTGGAAGGAATGCTTCGTCTTCAAGAACATAAGATGTTTCCCACTTCTGAACCAGATCCAGGAAAAAGGCTTCCCTGTAATTCCTGATTTAAAACAGTGGATTAGGGGATGGGGGGGGGGCATTCGGGGAGGGGAAACAAATTCCGCTTCTGAAAAAAAAAATTGCTTATAATTTATTTTAAAGTTATCCTTCTTAAATTGGACGTTTTCCAGTTTCTACAGTACATTACATACAGCATAGTAAACATTTTTAGATTGAAATTATTTAGTGACAAAAGTTATAATGTGGGTTAGGTTAGGTTACGTTAGGTTAGGTTAGGTTAGGTTATCAAGAACTCATTTTTGATCACTCATTTTTGATCTGAAAAGAAGCAAAAATAAATTATATGAAAAACGGTACACAAACTGGAAAAGGTCCCTTAAATTACCTGAATATTAAAATTAGCTGTGTGAAGTGAGGAATAAAAATTTATCGCATTATGTAACTCTCGAGGTGGTGGTGGCGGGGGAGGGTCTTCTAAATGTTACGCAGTGTTACATAGGGGAAGTGGGAGGAGTAAAAAGAAAACTCTTCTTTTTGGCGTTACGTAATATATGAACGACCCCAAAGCAGTAGTATCGTTGTTAAGGTTTAATACCTTACTATATAAGTATAAAGGGACTCTAATATTTGTAGTTGGTTGTGTTGGTAGTACGTGGCAGAAATTGGTAAAAATATTTTACACAACTCGTTATCGTGTTGGGAAGTGAAGACCAACTGGCCGAAAAGTTCGCATTAAAAACTAATATTAGTTTTTTACAGTCTCAGTATTAACTCAGTGTAAATAATGACACTATTAATAGTCTAAATAGAGTCATTAATGGTGATTAAAATAATAACAGTAATAAAATAGGATGTATTATCTTTCATACGTAATCTGAGAGCCCAGTGAAGCCAGAAACTTAATTAAAGTGAGTGACAGAGCTGTTTCATATATGTCAAAATTAATATTTAATTCATCAAACGTTTTATCTTCAAAGGATCACTTAATATCATGGTACTTAGTCTATATTAATTAATTAATATATTCGTATATATGTAAAGAGAGAGAGAGAGAGAGAGAGAGAGAGAGAGAGAGAGAGAGAGAGAGAAGGTAAAACATACAGTAACCATACAAAAATGTATAAGTTAAAAATTCCAGCAAAAGAAAATTAAAAATTAAAAGACAATAAAATTAAGAAGCTTTTCGAGTTGGTCAACTCTTTTTTCCTCCTCAGCGGAATTTTAATACAAAACTTAAAACACTATTTAAGGATTACCCTGATCTAGCTAGGCGTTTTACGGCATATCTACCACGTTTGTCTTATTTCTACGGCCTTCCAAAGATTCATAAGCCTAATCTTTCACTAAGGCCTATCGTATCTAATGCTAATAGCCCCACATATAACTTAGCTAAATGGCTTTCCCATTGTATATCTCCACTCGTAAACAATATTTCCAGATCCCACATTAAGAATTTGACTAATTTTATCAACGAGGTTTCTAATATAGACTTGAAAAATAAGAGTTTGATTAGCTTCGATATGGTTTCTTTGTTTACAAAGTCCCTGTAGATACTACCCATAGGCGAATCCAGAGGGAAGGGGTGTCAGGGGGCTTAATTGAAGCAACGGGGCTTAATTTGGAGGCCCCATACATCCTGGTTAAACGAATTTAGGTAAAACGTTTGAATGCTTAATACTACCCTTGAACTTTTTAAGGAATATCTTTCTGAACTTGATATTAATATGTGTATACTGTATACCCAATTTACTTCTTACTGAATTAATAAAACTTTATCTTTCACACGCATATTTTTCATTTGATGATTCTTTTTATAAACAAAATGGAGGTCTTAATATGGACTCTCCCTCTTTCTGCAACCTTCAGTAATCTATTTATGGAAATTTTTGAACGTAAATTTCTTCCCGATATAATTGACTCTTCAGTTGCTTGTTATCGTTACGTTCATAATGTGTTTATTGTCCTGCCAAACAATTTAGATCTTCATTCGATCTTTCGTAAAGTAAATGACATGTTATCATCAATTAAATTTACACTCGAAGAAGAAAAGTCACACATTGTCCTTCTGGAGGAGATATTTCAGTTATTCGCTCAACTCAGAACAAGCCCTTATTCAGTCTTTAGAAAAACACGCAGTGAAATGCATATGCGAACTGATTGGCCTTTCATTGTTTCTACAAAGAGAGGCGTTTTAATTAGCTTATTTCTCCGTGCCTTTAGGATTTGTAGCTCTCAGTTTACAGATAACGATATTAATTTTATGAAAGACGCTTTTACTAAATTAGGTTACCCTCGAGCTTTTATAATAAAGCTTTTAAACTTATCAAGAAGAAATTTTATAGTAATGCTCCACAAATATCCCATGAACAAAAAGGTATTTTAGTTTTACCTACAGAATGCAATATGATAAAAGAATACTTGAGTAATTCTAGAAATTTAGTTATGAAGCTCGGGTTTACCTCAGATAATGGCTTAGTTTATAAAGTTCAATGTAGAAATTGTCACGAAGTTTCTATTGGGGAAACTAGTAATTTTGCCGACAGAAGCTATAAGCATAAATACAGTCTCAGAATCGGTGACCCCCGAATTCAACTTTGCATCAACATGGGACTAACTTTGATCATCTAATTGATATTAACAACTTAGCTCTTCACCAACTTATAAAGGACATAAATAAAAGGAAACTGACCGAATCTTTCTTAAGTGAAAATATTGATAACTTCACTAAGAATAGAGGTAACTTTCACATTGATCCTTTTTTAAATCACATTTTAACCAGAGTTTTACTATTTTTAAATCTTTCTTGCACCGTTTCCATGTGCCAGATGTATGAGGTTCATATGCTGTTCTTTCCTTGCAACTTTTATTCCACTTACTGTTCGTACCTGAACGAAGAGGAGTTGAATTCTTCGAAAATCTTCATAATTTCATTGTCTTTTAATTTTTAATTTTCTTTACTCGTGTGTGTGTGTGTGTATATATATATATACACACACATATATATATATATATATATATATATATATATATATGTAATTTGTTAATACTATATATATATATAGTATTAACAAATTACATCAAAGATAAGAAACAAAGATTTCAAGACCACGTAGTCTTTCTTATCCTCGATTGGTGATAGTGGTGACTGGTGACCCCAAATACTAATTAACTATTTAATTCAAATTATAAATTACATCAGCCTATCTCCAAATTAGCAGCCTATACAATTGGTGTTTATAACTTGGACACTATAGGCCTATATATATATAATATATATATTGTCATTCTTATTATGATGAATAGATAGATAGATAGATAGATAGATAGAATAACCTTTATTTATAATAATAAAATAAATAATTTTTTTCAATTTACAATGACATGAATAATTGTGAAGCTCGACTATTTATTTAATTTAATTTGGCCCTTAAGCTTTAGGCTTTACTGGGCTCTTATTAAAAATAAGCAGCTAGTTGTTGTTTACTTATATATTTATTTATTATTAATTAATAAGTATTATTAATAGTTAAAGCATGTATTACAATAGTAAACAATATTAGTGGACATTAATCCATTACCGAAAACGAAAACAGTGTTTTGGAGGGGGTTTTCGTGGAGTGCCCCCAACATATTCTCATTTTACGTAAAAACTTATACTTAAAAAAGCCTAAAACGTAATAAAAATTACTTTATGTAGATTCAGAAGGTGTGGCCATAACGAGACCTTGAAAAAGAACAATGACGCAATGTCAATTTCATTTACTATATATATATATATATATATATATATATATATATATATAATATATATATATATATATATATATATATATATATAAAGGAGCGAATTTCTACGAATTTTCAAGGCCTAAATAAATATTTGTTTCTCTACTCGGCAACCGTAAATAATATGAAGAAAAATTAAGAATAATTCTTCCCGTTAAAGATGCCAGACAAAGACATGGCACTCACTGATCACATTACGCTTAAAGAAACCCTATTTCTGATACCCTTATTTAACGGGAAAGGCATCGCTTTTTTTAAATGTCTTTTAAGAATTCATTCGCGTATCGAAGCCATTTTGTGTAATCTATTTTTGAGGTTACGTTTCAAGGAATGGTTTTTTTTTCACTACATGAGGGGAATGTACAATATCTCTCTCTCTCTCTCTGTATATATATATATATATATATATATTATATATAATATATATATATATATATATATATATATATATATATATATATAAAGTACAATTTACTGTTCCATTTATACATGTGTAAGACATATATTACTTGTAACAAGGAATATATTTGTAACAATCAGACAGTTAATGTTTTCATTGCTAGCCACTTACAAGCAAATTTCGTTATATTGGCCAGAATGGGGTTATTTGAAGAATCTTTTTAGGTAATATATATATAAAAGTCAAATTCCTGTGAGAAGGTCATAGTGTTAGATTATAAAAAATAAATTTGTTTTCAAGGATGAAAACATGTAAAAGAATAGTATGTATATATATATATATATATATATATATATATATATATATATATATATATATATACAGTGTAGTATAAAAAAAAACTTAGTCTGCTTCTGGTCGAATTGTTCATTCTGATATGAGAGTCAAGTTTGTTGCCCCACCTTAGACTTACAGCTTAACGTGGAAGTGGAATCCAAACGCCGGCAGACAAAGAAGTTAGAAATTACAAAGGCCTCGTCCGGACTCGATCTCTCACTCTCTCAATCAGCAGCCAGGGTCTTAACCACTAGGCTGCACACATTTATCTACCACCCAGTTTTTTTGTTCGGAAGGATGAACAGGTGGGTGAACTGAGCGCCGCCCGCCTTCGCCGGGAACCGAACCCCAGGCCGGTGGATTCGTTGTCACGTCACCGATGCTACCACACCATATATATATATATACACACACACACACACACACACACACAGGGTGTTGAAAATGAAACGCAACCCATTGGAGAATGCATATACTGTATTATTGTAATTGTAACCTAATCCTTTTCTTATCTATTTGGGTTGCGTTTCTTTTTGAACACCCTATATATATATTATATATATATATATATTATATATATATATATATATATATATATATAATGAATATATATATATATATATATATATAAAGGGTGTCCCAGAAGAGAGGTTTTATTTGGCTATAACTTTCTTGTTTGGGAATCAAATAAAAAAAAGGTTTGTAGCACTTGAAAATATATTTATTGCGATTTTAATTACAAATTTAATATCTGGTGAAAATCTTCATTTCCATTGCGTAAATCGAAAATCGCATTAGCGTAATTTATCAGACTCTGATGATCTTGTGGTTTGATTTCTTGAGCAATTTGAATTTTGTACGGGTAAAAATTGATATCCTCTCTTAAAATTCGATGTAAGAACTTCTTGAAATGTTTAATTCCTGGTTGCGTCGTCGGACTGATGTGGATTTTCCTCAACGCTTTCACGAACCCTCTCAACTAGAATTGGACTTCGGCTTGTCCGACGACGCTCAGTCTGTGGTTCGTCTCCCTGACCCTTTCCCATACGAAATTTGGTGACGTACCGTCGAATAGCTCGATCAGAAGGAGCAGAACGTGTGTTGAATTTTGTACGGGTAAAAATTGATATCCTCTCTTAAAATTCGATGTAAGAACTTCTTGAAATGTTTAATTCCTGGTTGCGTCGTCGGACTGATGTGGATTTTCCTCAACGCTTTCACGAACCCTCTCAACTAGAATTGGACTTCGGCTTGTCCGACGACGCTCAGTCTGTGGTTCGTCTCCCTGACCCTTTCCCATACGAAATTTGGTGACGTACCGTCGAATAGCTCGATCAGAAGGAGCAGAACGTGTGTTGAATTTTAATCGAAAAGCCCTTTCAGCGGCAACGATGGAAGAGTTGTTTGTCAAATAAAGTTCCACAATAGCCACTCTTTGTTGCACTGTCCAGGATTCCATTTTCATTAATCGCAGCAAGGGTACTTTAATTGAAAAAGAAAAAGAAATAAATTAATCAAAAAAGAAAAAGTTATAGCCAAATAAAACCCTTCCAAGACTTCTGGGACACCCTATATACACACAGTATGTATATATATATATATATATATATATATATATATATATATATATATATCGAAGTTAAGCGACATTGGGTTTGGGTAGTAGTTGGATGGGAGACCGTCCTCTGCGCCCAGATTATGTAGCGACCCGTGGTTCGAATCCCACGTAAAGCTGTAGGTCCCCTCCGTCATATGACCTTAGATGTTGCGAAGGAGGTTAAACAACCACAATTAAAAAAAAAAAAAATAAAAAAATATAAAAAATATATATATATATATATAAAAAAAATATATATACAGTATATATATATATATATATATAATATATATATATATATATATATATATATATATATATATATATATATATATATATATCTGACACAAGTCCGTTGCTAAAACTATGTCACCTTTCATTTATACAATTGATGTTATCTCTTTGTTATGTCATCTTATCAAATAAAAACTGAAAATTGGATCCAATATTTCTGAATCTGGAGATAAAATAGAATTTAATTGCTACGAAAGCCTTCTTCGTATTGAGTGGAGTTGGAGATTGGACACAATCAAATCAAATATATATATATATATATATATATATACTGTATATATATATATATATATATATATATACCTTTCAACCTTTCAAATGTTTCGTGCGATGATTCCTCATCTCACGAAGGTCAAGCCTGTCGCCCAGGGGTGTGCTGCCAATTTCATAACAACCGGTTCTGATACAGATAGGGGGTGTAAATCAGCGAGCGCCAATGGCGCGAGTCATTAAGCTAGGGGTTCTGGGGTGAGCGGTAGTTTTCCCAGCGGAGTCCGGGGCAGAGCCCGGAAACCAACGCATTTTAGCTTTTCCAAACAGCATTTTGTAACATTTTGGCAGAAATTATTTAACATATTCTTTATACTAACTAATGACATAATTATCTAAAAATAAACTAATTTTTCATTAAAAAATAAATAAATATTGAAACGACCACTGCTTGTGATACTACTTATATGTTTCGAGAAAATCCTGAAAAAATGAAAAAAAATTTAGATATAAAGTTACCCTCTCAATCATGCTGTCTCATTCAAGAAGCTTCCATATAGCCAGTTCGTTCTGCGATGATTGAGTATCAACAAACGGTTCAGTGATCCAATCAGAATTTAACAACCGGTTCGGGCGAACGGGACCGAACCGGTCCCAGCACACCCCTGCTGTCGCCCCTTCTCTCTTTTATATATACAGCTTTGTTGTTAAAGGGCCAAGACTTCATTGTTCAACCAGCTGCCCAAGAAAAGACTAGACGCCTGGCTCAAAACAACACCAGATGAACCTGGAGTACCTGGTTATGTGAATTGGAGAGTGCAAGAAGCCAACTCTCTAATTCATGAGGCCAACTCGAGAGGAAAGGCAACAAGTCTGACCTCCGGGAAATGAGGAATCATCGGAATATATATATATATATATATATATATATATACAGGGTGGTCCAAAAGTCCCTATCTATTTTGCTGAAATAATAGTATTTTAGGATAAAAATGTAGTAACATAATTAGATGTATATTTATGGCTATATTTATGACTGGTTCTGCGTCAGGGGTAGATGACTTATCGAATGAGCACTTAAAATATGCAAATGACGTAGTATGTCTGCATATATCATTGCTCCTATCAGCCATGCTTGCTCATAGCTATATCCCTGCAGAGTTCATGAGGGTATATATCTTGCCCCTGGTCAAAAATAAGTACGGAGACATTCTGTCCAGCAATAATTACAGGCCTATTGCTGTCGCTTCCTGCTTCTCGACACTACTAGAAAAACTCTTGTTACTCCGATTAAATGATTTCCTATGGACATCTCTTAATCAGTTTGGCTTTAAAAGGTCCCACTCAACTGACCTGTGTATATATGTACTTAAAGAAACAATATCTAAATACATTGACAGTAATTCAACTATTTATAGCTGTTTCCTAGATATAAACAATGCATATGATAGGGTGAACCACAATATTTTATTTGCAAAACTAGAAGACAGGAAGGTTCCCATGCACATATTAAGTTTATTGAAATTTTGGTATTCCCACCAATCTTTCACTGTTAGGTGGGGCAATGTACTATCCGAGTGTTTTGGCTCCTCTTGCGGGGTGAGACAAGGCTCCTTGCTCTCCCCTATGCTGTTTAATGTGTATATTGACGGATTAATTGCTTCACTTAATGAGGCAACAGTGGGATGTTGTATAGATAACACAAGGATAAATAACTTAGTTTATGCCGATGATATGGTGTTAATAAGTCCCTCTGTTAAAGGTCTGGATCGGCTACTAAAAGTCTGCGAAATGTATTCGCAGAAACATGATATTCTTTTTAATGTTACAAAAACTAAGGTATGCAATTTCATCCTAAAAGCTGTAATCAGCCAGCTGATATAATGTTTAAAATGAATGGTGAAGTAATTGAGGAAGTACAAGCGTTTAAGTATTTGGGTCAAACTATTACCAGCTCCTTGAGTGATGACTCGGATATAAGAAACAATCTCGAAGCCTGTGTGCTAAAGCGAATATGACCATAAGGAACTTTCGATTCTGTACAAGTGAAGCTAAAGACACTCTCTTTCGTACTTTCTGCAGTAATATATATGGACAGCAACTGTGGGTGAATTATAAAAAAGGTTCTGGCAGAACCCTAAATTTGCTGTACAACAGGTCTTTTAGACTCTTACATAAATTACCCCGAGATGCTCAGCTTCGCAAATGTTTGCTACCCGCAATGTCCCGAGCTTCCCGGAGGTAACAAGACGTGCTCAACACAGTCTAATGCAAAGAATTAAAAAATCAACCAACCCGATCATCCAAGCTATCCATGAGTCCTGCCATTTATCCTCTAAGGGCCGGGTCTAAGCTATGGACTTCTTGGTACGAAAACGTCTGTCTGTAGCTCCACTTAACTTCGACATTACAGTATTATTTCTAATCAATTTTATATATTTCTATCCTTAGTATATGAACTGTCATTGTATTAATAATATTTGTCATATGGACTATAGTCTGCTAATAAACCTTTTCATTTTCATTTATTTATCAAGCTTACGTCTAAGATTCGACGTGAGCACCATCAGTATCTCTGCAAATCTCAAATCTGTCCACTGCATTGCGGAACACGTTCTGAAGCATCTCTGGGGTTGTTTTAGCGACTGCCGCGACAATGCTGGTTCGCAGATCTTGCAGGTCTGTAAATCTTGTTTTGTAAACCTCAGACTTTATAAAGCCCCACGCAAAAAAAGTCTAATGGTGTTAAATCCGGAGATCGTGCTGCCCAGGGCCTGTTTCCACCACGTCCAATCCAGCGATTTGGTAAAAGCTCATCAAGGTACGTCCGAACGATGTTTGTTTGCGTAGTGACATGGAGCTCCATCTTGTTGAAAGACAACAGTGTCGAGAATGCCATTTGAACGAAGCTGGGGTTCAAGAAACTGCCGAAGCATGTCAAGATAAATTGGCCCTGTTACCGTAGCTTCTGCAAAGAAAAGAGGTCCGTAAATCTTCGAGCGTTTCATATTCAACCAGACATTAACTTTAGGAGAATTTCTCCCCCATTCGTAGAACTCGGTTGGTTTTTCACTAGCACAGATACGGCAATTATGTCGATTAACCTTTCCGCATGTGTGGAATGGCGCCTCATCGCTGAACAGAATGTGGTTTAATAAGTTTTCGTATGATTTTTTTTCAATCAATTCTGTGCACATGCGGCTCGTCTTGGATAATCCTTTTCGTGTAACACGTGTCGTACTTGAATATGGTAACTTTTCTTTTTTAATGTTGGTTTTAAAATCCTTAGAACAGTCGTCTTTGGTGTTCTCAGTCTACGTGATGGTGTGTGAGTTGGCATTCTAGGATTTGCTTCAAAGGCATCTCTTACCAATTCGACATTTTCTTGAGAGGTACCTGGACGTCCAGATCTTGCCTCATCATGAACAGATCCTGTTCTTTTAAATTTATTGACCAGCTCGCGAATTGCTTTGTCTGTAGGTCCAAGTTTGTGAAATCTTCTTTCGAATTTTTCTCGAATTTCTTTGCACGTCTTCCTTTGGATACGTAGTGTTACTACCATCACACGTTCTTGTACATCCATCATCATCTATGGCCTATAGCAGCGGTTCTCAACAGGGGGTCCGCGAGTTGTGTTTAAGGGGTCCGTGAGTTGACTAGATTATATTCAGTAAAACAATTTTTTTCCCCCTTTTTTTGTGGTGACTAATTTTGACCTCTAACCAATAACATTTTCGGTTACTTGAAACTTCAAAGTTTCTATAAATGTTGTTTTTTTTGCACCCATCTTATGTTTCCAATTCATGAACTGTAAGTTTTTGGTATAAATGAGCTCCTTCCCTGTTTTTATGCTGTTTTTCTTTATGGAAACAGAACATCGGTAAGTTTTACGCATTTTTATTACATTTTTACTCCGCCTTTGAAGTGTAAATCAAGACTAAAAAAACTATACTAATCTGGATACCTCAATTTGTCTATATGCTACTTAATCATAATGCGGAAGATAATTTTTGGGGAGGGGGGTCTAAAAATATCAAGATTTTGATAAGGGGTCCGCAGTACAAAAAAGGTTGAGAAACGCTAGCCTATAGAAAATAAAATAGAAATATCATTATGTCAGCAAAATAGATAAGGACTTTTGAACCATCCTTTATTTATATATATATACACTTTTTACTTTAAATATTTTTTATTTTTTTAATGTGCAAAAGTCTTGGGGCCACCTGGTACTTCAGCTTACAAATAGCGATATGGATTCAATGAATTAATTTTACCGTTGATAAACCATTCCTTTTTAAGTGAAACCCAGTTATGGATATCACTGAAAGAGCGACTCTACAAATAGAATTGTAACTACGCCATAACAAATTTCAGTCAAACTTTAGTGAAGTAAATTAAAATTTTCTATCTGTTCTATGTTGTTGATTGCGTGTTGACATTCACAATTTGGTAGTTTTTCTATACATACATCAATATTCTTTCGTAAATGTATAAAAACAGACCATGAAATGTTGGTAAAAACAATATTTTATGAAATACTTGGTTCGTTTTTTGGTGCTGATGAATTTTGGTAATTTCTCATTTCTGCTCCCTTGTATGTAGGAAGTATCGGAGTATGACTTCAAAGGATACGATTTCTGATGCTGTAAAGGGTAGGTATCCTAATAACTTTCATACCAAGAATTCAAAGGAAAATTAGCGAACACAAAAGATTTCTCAAAACAAGGTTGAAAACATAACCAGGAAATAAAATTAAACGAGGCTATTGACGATGAAAGCGAGCCTGAATAGCATCAAACCTATCTGAATTTGATATAAAATATCAAAGGATTGGATTAGACCATTCATAGAGAAGACGTAAATCCAGGAACAGTCTTTCTGCAAATCTGCAGTAAATGAGTTGTCACCGTTGGATCATCTACTGTACAGTTCGACATAAATTATGTGCGTACATGAAGTGCTATAAGGGTATTTTACAGTGGGTATTAAGTTTTTCTTTAGTAGTAACGGGCATTTTCATTGCAACGCATTTAGCCCTTTCTAACGTAATTTGTGCATTTTGTACGCCCTATTTGTGGATACGTTCTTTTAGTGATATTTACATACTTTTCAGATCTACAGAAGCTAAGGCTAACAAAGACCCTAAGATCCACTCTAAGGTTAGCCCGAGAGAAAGAAGAGAGTAGGGGGTTAAAAGAAGAGAATAAGGGGTTAAGTAAGTCTTATTTTAACAAAAGACGATTTATAAATGTTAAAATTTATTTACTAAATACATATAGAGTTGATTTCAGATCTAGGACTCCAATATTTATATACATAATACGTGTGTGTGTGTGTGTGTGTGTGTGTGTGTGTTCTAAACATAAGACAGTAAATACAAACCTTAAAACGACCTTCATACCTATAAAGCAAATTGATATAAATCTTTTTATGTGTTTATCTCCTGAAAGAGTTTTTTCCAGGAATATTTGGCTTCTCCATCTTTGTAGAATTTCCACACAGGGCTCCAATCCTGGAACCTTTCACATTGTTTGCCGGACAGGAAGTTGACAACCAGCCACATCGTCCACAAGAAACTTTATCCTCCCTGCAACACAATTGCCTTTTATAAATATTGTATACAAAAAAGGTGAAAAAGTTATACTACAAACAAATACAAGCATTTAAAAATCTTACGTTATATAAATAATAAATATTTACTGTACTATTATTCTCTCATAATACAGATTTTATCATTGTAAACATGCTTACTGTATGCATATATGTGTATGCATTGTATGTATGTAAGTAGATGTGTATACATATACTTACATACAAACAATGCATGTAAGTATATGTGTATACATAACCTATCATTTAATGGGATGTAATACTTTTAAAATGTTATACTCTTGTGAAATTTCTAATAGGATTTATGAGTATTGTATTTATATATATTGAAATATATTAAAAATATAACGGAGTATATCCTAGTTTGTAAGTCCTTCAGTCCTAAAGTGTTTTATTAGAATTTAATAATGGTATCTAACAAGTAGATTTCAGCCTGTAAAGCGTATTTACTTGCTAAAGACAGTTTACAGTTACATACTGTTACTTCATTACGTACTTTATGCGAGTTTGAACGACGGTTCAGGATCGACCTGCGGTCGACCCTTCTGCAGCATCCCGCCTCATTTGCAGGAATTGAGTATACAGTATATGTTGTAATAATAAAATTGTACTCATTTACGTAAATTATATATATATATGCGCCTCGGTGGTGTAGTGGTTAGTGTCGCTGACTACGAATCCATCAGCCCCGGGATCGAGACCCGGTGACGGCAGCCGGCGCGCAGCAAAACCCAGCTGTTCATCCTTCCACACAATAAAGAAAGTGGTTGGTAGATAAATGGGTACCCTGGGTGGCCTAGTGGTTAAGACGCTGGGCTGCTGGTGGGGCGTGGTTCGGATTCCACGTGGGATGAAAAGCTTGACCTTCGTCAGAATGAACAATTCGGGCAGAAGCTTACCAAATTAGCTTACCGCAAATTAGATATATAAATAACGTAAATTATATATATATATATATATATATATATATATTAGAAGAATATTCCGCAAAAGAAAGAGAGTGGAGGCGAAGTTAGCCAACTGCGGAGATAATGCCAGGAAACTAATACAAGAAAAATTGGAGGGTATCGATAAGGAAATACAAGCCCTGATTAAGGACCATACAGAGAGGGAAGAGGAAAAGGCGGTAGAAGCAATAAAGGAAAATCCAAAATACTTCTATAGCTATGCAAAAAGGAAAACAAAAACGCGCGCTGCTATTGGGCCCTTAAAGAAGAGAAATAATGAACTAACCGACGATCCAAAAGAAATATCTGAAACATTGAGAGCCAGTATGAATCAGTTTTTAGTACTCCAAAAAATGACAAAGCTATACCTGACATAGATGCATTCTCTGAAGAGAAATTGCAAGGAGAGTGTATAACAGACTTAACCCCAGAAGATGTAGCGAGAGCTATAGGACAAATGAAACCACATTCAGCTGCATGCACGTCCGGACAATTGGAACGCATTATTGATTAAAAACTGTAAAAATGAAATAGCTACACCTTTATACTGGATATGGAGAAGATCCCTAGACACTGGGGAAATAACAAGCATCTTGAAAAGAGCAAACATTGTCCCTATATAACTTATAAAGAAGGGGACAGATCTCAAGCAAAGAATTATAGACCAGTGTCATTGACGTCCCACCTCACCAAAGTATTTGAGAGAATAGTTAGAGAGAAAATTTATGATTTCTTGGAGACACGAAAGATTCAACGAAAATCAGCACGGATTCCGATCAGGTAGATCATGTCTCCCACAACTAATAAAACACTACAACAATATCCTAGATGCACTGGAAGGCAATGACAACTACGATGTCATATACGCAGATTTTGCTAAAGCTTTTGACAATGTGATCACGGTATAATAGCACATAAAATGAAATATATGGGAATAACAGGCAAAGTGGGAAAATGGATCTACAACTTCCTCAGAGAACATGTACAGGTCATCAAAATTCAAAGTATATCATCATCAGAATCGGAAGTACGCAGCTCAGTACCACAAGGGACAGTACTGGCCCCACTCCTGTTCATTATCATGCTAACAGACATAGACAGCGGAATAAACTGCAACAGTATAGTAACATCCTTTGCAGACGATACAAAGATCAGCAGAAAAATCAGCGATGTAAATGAAGTGGAGGCCTTGCAGAGGGACACGAACAAAATATACAAATGGTCAGAAGACAACAACATGACATTTAACACCGAGAAATTTCAGCTCTTGAGATATGGTAGAAAAGAGGAACTTAAACAGACTGCATATTATGCTCCAGATAGACAGGAAATTCAGAGAAGCACGAAAGCAATCGATCTGGGGGTAATAATGACCGATGATGCGAAATTCGAAACACAAAATCAGATAAATAAAGCAAAAAGAATGGACATGACAGTAATGATTCCCCTGCTAAAAACACTGATTATACCAAAACTTGAATACTGCTCAGTTTTGACGTCCCCATATAAAAAGGAAGAAACTAATAAGCTAGAAGAAACACAGACATTTCACAGCCAAGATTGATGGCTGCAATGAACTCAACTACTGGAAAACACTACGTAAACTAAATCTGTACTCCCCAGAAAAAAGAGAAAGGTACACCATCATCTACATATGGAAAATGATCGAAAAACTGGTACCAAACCTAAAACTAAACCCAATTACCATTCAAACAACACTGGAAAATAGGAAGGGCAGAATGTGTAGTGTTCCCAAATTAAAGGTCCGAAAAGGGACCTCCTCAACACTGAAGGAAAATAGCTTGGTTGTCAGGGAACCAAGACGTTTTTAACCAGCTTCCAAAGGACCTCAGAATCGTTACAGGGGTCAAAGTTGAAGTCTTCAAGAGAAAACTAGATGCCTGGCTCAGGACGGTACCAGATGAGCCGGGTGTACCTGGCTATGTACGGTGGAGAGCGCAAGAAAGAGAGACCAACGCACGGAACAGCAACGAGGTTAACGAGGTTTTATATATATATATATATATATAAAATAAAGAACTTAAATGATAATGAAACATATATATATATATATATATATATATAGTTTTGGAAAAAAGTTCGTATAGAAAAAATTTTAAAACGCATAAAAATATTACTTATTAGTTAAAATTGTTAAAATTGGGTTTTGTTTTTTGAAATTTTATTAGTCACCCAAAAGAATAAAATATTTAAAGAAAAATGGATTACCAGTAGGTAATTTTTTGTACTTTTAAAGAAAATTTACGTTTCTAGGCGAACTTTTTTCCCAAGGTTAAGGTTTGTGGGATTGTTTCACTTCCTCCTCAACATCTATACTAAGGTCAAATGACAAAGGGGGCCAACAGCTTTACGTGGGTTCCGAACCACGGGTCGTTTCATAACCTGGACGCAGGGGAGAGGGTCTCCCATGCAACGAGCTTCCAAACCCAATGTCACTTAAATTCGCTGATCGAAGGGAAGCGGTGTTACGACATTGGCCACGGCGTGGCCCCTTTTCTGAAGCTATACACATTTTATATAAGCGTACATGTAAATATTTTTATTGTTTACACATAGATTCAGTTCACGTACAGAGGGTTGGCAAAAATAAATAGACACCTCCAGTTTGTCCATATATTTTTTTTTTATTTGATAAAAACAATCCCTAAATAATAACAGAGTTGTTGAATCAATATAATTAGAATCGTGTCGCTTTCCTCTTTGCATTATGCGAAACTAATATACGTTCTGGCACTCCATTGATGAGGTTTGCCAATTGTCCTTGAGGACAAGCATCGTGGCGTCTATTTATTTTTGTCAACCCTCTGTGTATATTGTAGAGCAGTGGTGGCGAACCTATGGCACGCGATAAAATTTGCCTGGCACGCCCAAGCATAGAAATTGTTATCCAAAAATTGAGTATAAAATAATAGAGTTAATGTTTATAATTTGGTGTAATATATATAAACTTTGGTGGGCACGCGAATTTATTTTATGGTTTACATGTTTTTTTTGGCACGTGACTGTAAAAAAGTTCGCCACCCTGTTGTAGAGTTTATTTGAAACGTCATCAATGCAGACAGGAAATTTGCTTTACAATAACAAAATAAACTTCTAAATCGTACGTAGGTACATTTGTGACTCATAATAGAATACGTTTTTCATAATACGTATCTGGTCTACTAATGTAAATAGTCTATAATGTAAATACATACTCTCCATTTATTCATTTCAGCCTTCTTCTTCTTCTTCTTCTTTTTCTTCTTCTTCTTAATATGCAGCGAATGAGAGGTCTCCTTATATGCGGCATGTTATCTGAAGCTCTAAAAAATTTTTAATTAGTCTCTGTCTATAAAACGTGCATACGAATGAGAATCTTTCTCAATTCCAAATCATTTCCTCAACTTGATTCAGTATCTCCCTAATGCGGAGTTATATAGCGCGGTCTTCAAACTCGACTCGCATTAAAAACTATTCTCATGACGTCAATCTTTCTTCATTTGTATAATGTTAAGTCTCTCGTATCGAATTGCGCATGAATTGGTTCAAAC
>JAJOZX010000359.1:1000000-1030000 GCA_023014485.1 Bathynomus jamesi | reverse complement strand
AGTTGTTTAGAATACTCATTTGCCGATAAATTTCTCTTTCATTATTTGAAGGAGTTTGGTAATGTCTTGTCTGGAACTGTTCATTAGGTCATCATTTCCGTTAACACCTTTTCGATGTAACTGTTATTCTCTGGCGATTGTACACTTATCATCGCAAATTGTAGGTGTGAGTAAGTATGTAAGTATGAGATAAATTTTATGAGTTAAAGTGATCAAAATTTCTCATTCAAATTATCGGAAAATTCTGCTGACAACGCTTTAAACAGTGGCGTAGCTAGGAGTGGAGGGCCCGTGGTAAAAAAATTCACTGATGTGCCCCCCTCGTAGGGGGGCCACATCAATGAAATTTGAAACTTTACGTTGTTGTTTAATTTGGAACCAAAATATGTAATATGTAATGAATGAGCAAGAAGGGTTAGATATTTTGGATCTTTTCCGTTTGACTGCCGCCATTGAAACATAAGAGGTGAGTGCCCCCAGCCTTCTTTACTTAGCCTTATAAGGCTAACTAACGAAAATATCACGACCTAACCTAACCAATCGTTAGGTCAACTGTACGACCTTGACGATTGGTTAGGTTAGGTCGTGATATTTTTGTTAATTAGCCTTATAAAGCTAACTAAAGAAGGCTGGAGGCCCTGATCTTCAGGTGATCCCCTTATTTTTCTGAGTACACGATTAAAACTTAAAAATTAAGCATGGATCTTGAAAGTAATTAAAATTGTTTATAAGAAACAAAATTTGAAGGGGAAATTAAGAAAAGCTTTTTTTATAAAGTAACTTATTTTGTATCATCAAGACATTTCAGTTAAAATACAAAATACAAAAAGTTTAATTATGTTTCAATGGCGGCAGTCAAACGGAAAAGATCCGATATTTTAATGTGAAGAGAAAAATTCTGCTTGATCAGTGGTTCTTAACCAGGGGGCGCGCCCCAGAAACAGAATTTCTCTAATTGTATTTGTTATTCTCTTAACGAGAGCATGGGCTAATATTGAGAAGTTATTGAGAATGTTATTTTGATTGAAGGGGGGCGTGGAGGGAAGGACCAATTCCTAGAGGGGGCATGGTAGTAAAAAGGTTAAGAACCACTGTGCTAGATGGAGTATATAATTTAAAACATACGAAATCAGTATTAGCAAAAATAAACATAGAAGAATTTGAGACAAGTTTATGTGACTTTCATGGCTATAATATATTTTAAAAAAATATCTTTAAAAAGCTTTTCTTCCTCGCCTTCACCTCCCCAAAATGATCCAGTTTCTTTCGTGCAGTTGCTGGTAATAGAAAAAAACAAAAAATATAAAAAAATATTCTTTTACTTTTGTTTTTTCTAAATTTTGAAGAATATAAATTCAGACACGGAGGACCCAGAGGCCCTTCGGGCCCCTGAGCACGTGGCATTTTGCCACCAACGCCACCCTATTACTACGCTACTGGCTCTAAACAGTATCTTTATCATTCAAAAACGAGCAATAAGGTCTATTATTGATATTGATCTCCATGATCACCCAAATGCATTATTTAAATCAAAATTACTAAAGCTCAAAGATGTAATCAAACTGGCTCAATGTATTTTTATTAACGAGTCTGAGAACAAAATCATTAACTTACAATGGGTAAATAAATATTTTGTAACTCGTCAGTTCAATCTTTTCAGACTAGAAATAAATCAAAGCATGTTACACCTCAATTTAGATTGTCTTCATCTCAAAACTTACCCATTCTCATTGGACTGAAACTATGGAATGATTTAAATGTTGATATAAAAAATATTTCGAACGCAAATTCGTTTAAAAACGAGTTGAAATCGCGATTAATAATGGAATACTAATAAAAATCTAGGATTAACTGTACGTTACTGTAATATTTTTTAATTTCTCGTATTTACCATTTAATTTTTTGTACTGTATTGGTATCATATCTTCAATAATAACTGTATTTGTTTCATATCTATAATAATAACTATATACAGGGTGGCCCAAGATAAAGTAGCTCCATTATTTCTTTTAACAAAACTCAATGGGGCTACTTTATCTTGGGCCACCCTGTATAAGATTGATATATATTGTATTTTCACTATTATTTCGTGCGTGTATTAATTATAATTTGAGCGTAACTTATATAACGTGTATTAAGGGTTATGTATAACTGACGTTATTTTATGTATTATTGTACAGGGTGAGCCACATAAAAGTGGCCCCAAGAAAATATTTCATATTTCTTTTTATGTGTAAAATTTTCTTGGCGCCGCTTTTATGTGGCTCACCCTGTATTATTGTAATATTATAATATAAATACATAAATTTATAAATATACATAAATAAAAAAATAAATATATCATAATGATTTTAATGACATCACAATGACTTAAATTCATTGTCTAATTTTCGACTATTAACTCATTTATTTGAAATTAATTAATGTTTTTTATTCGTGATTTATGTATTATTAATCATATCTATCTATCATTAATCATATTTATCTATCGACCGATGTTTTATCTTTAATTAAGAGCCCAGTAAAGCCTAAAACTTGAGGGCCAAATTAACTAAATAGTTCAATTTCACAATTATTTATGTTAAAATTATATTTTAGCAACAAAAATTGTAAAATTGTAAATGAAGAATTATTCATTTATTCATATTTAATTATTTAATTAAAATTATATTATAATAAAGTATAATATAATAATAAAGAGAGAGAGAGAGAGAGAGAGAAAGAGAGAGAGAGAGAGAGAGAGAGAGAGAGAGAAAGAGAGAGAGAGAGAGAGAGAGAGAGAGTAAATAAAAACTGGAAAAATAAGAGGCATTACTTTCGTACATTTTGTACATTTGTTATTAAACAGTGATGATTTATATTCATTATAAAGAAAGACCAGAAACTGGCACAGCGCTCAGGCCAGATGAACGCGGCTCATTGCACTAACTCTCGGATTACCAGCACCATCGGGAGTCGAACCTGTCTTCGCTTCGTTATAGGAAAACGGTGTTACCCACCAATTCACCAACGCTGGCCAATTGTTAATGGTTAGTGAGTGAATGATACGTTATAATAGGTTTTAAAGGGGCTCGAATACCTTTATTACTGATGGTGATTTTCAGTTATAACCTAACAAGAGAAAGGGGAGGAACCACTATTTGTGAGGTGGTAACAAATAGCATGTTGAAGCGGTGTACGAGCAGTTGTTACATTGTGGCTTCAGGACAATTATTTGGTGATGTGACAAGACTTATAATTTAATGCTTCGATGACTTATAATTTAGCGGAAAAGATAAATTAGATTGACAACGTGCAAACATGAAATGCGCACGACATTTGACGGTTTTTTACACGAATTGTCCTTGTCTCTCTCTCTCTCTCTCTCTCTCTCTCTCTCTGTCTGTCTCTCTATATGTATATACTGTACATTTCTAAGTTATTTAGGGTGTAAACGATGCAATATTCAGATTTTGATATAGTAACTGGTGTATTCATTCATTTTAACTTATTTTTGTTAAAAATAAATTTCTTTTTTCGTATTCATTCATTGATCCTCGGTTGTTTAGACTCCCAAGGGTCAAAATTGATCATATTTTTAATCACTCTTTGACTTTGGTTAAAAGGTGATCTCTGACCCTAACAGAACTGAGAAATTGACCTTTTCTCTTAAGTTACTGAGTTTATAGAGCAATGACTCTAGAATACACTATGAACCAGCTCATGAATTAAGAAAAAGGGCTTCAGAAATGAAATACATACGTATTCTACGCTCGCACGTATCTGATTCAAAGTAGAAAACTAAAATATAAATAAATTATAAGGAAGATAAGGCACTCCCTCTCCGCCAGACATTGCTGACAGAAAAAGTATTAAAAGAAAGGAATAAGAAAGTTAGAAAAAGGACTCTTGAAAAAATGCTTTAGAATACATTCGAACGATGTGTACCTTTATCTCACTAACCCGGTTAGAGAGAGAGAGAGAGAGACAATTGAATGGTGAAATAATGTACACTTTTCCTTCTTACTTGAACGAACTATTAAGAGAAATATGGATGGGCTCCCACGATCATTTTTGAAACAATCTATTCCACGTTTCGAAATGTTTAACTTTAAACTTCTCCTGATTGTCTGTTCTTAGAATTATTGCGAAAATCGGCGATATGAAAGATTCCACGAGTGACGTCAGAAGTGGGCAAACTTCTATAAAATAATATTATTTCGTTAATAAAAACATAATTTATACACTTTATCGAAGATAATAATAATGCTTATCTCTTCTTTTTCACAACAAAAACGTAAATAAAATTGTAATGAATAAAAGCATCTCATACGAAACAATAAGAATACGAGGCAGGCAGACGTTAGTGATAAGATCCATTGCTTCAGGATTTACGCCAACCTTCATCGAATTTCCATTGTCTTTGAACGGTGAATTATGTCCGAAACAAAGACACAATCATGGACACAATCGCAGACCCAATCATCCTTCTTTTGACACAATTTTCCGCGTATTTCAGGTGGAAAAACCCCTTCATGTTATATAAATGACATTAAACCCAACTAAAGGAGAGAGAGAGAGAGAAAGAGGCAGACAGACAGACAGACAGACAGACAGATCACGTTGTTGTTGTTGTTGTTTCAGGAGTATAAAATTGCGTACACACAATATATTTTTAGTTAGTCATAAGCATAAAGTATAAAAATACGGTGCATACACGAGTTATACACGAATAAATAAGGCCACATTTTAGGCCAAATTTGTCCTAACAGATTTTCTAAATACAAACTAAACTAATTCACATAATTTTATAACTGCAAAGAAATTAAAGCAAACGCATTTTACTCTTCACGAGTAACTTAGGAAAGTAGAGCCCTCGCCTTATCTTTTACGCCGCTCCCAAGAGGTAAATGTAAAATAGAGGTCAGACCTTATCTTAAATAATAATATATTTATACGCATGATACAGATTACTGTTACATAGTCTTTGTTCACCCTTTTCACCAGTACAATTATAAAACTTTCTAGTCCTTCAGAGACGTAGAGAAGGGAAGGTTAAAATTCTATTTTCCTAAGTTACCCGTCACACCAGAAAGATGCCATTATTACCGTAGATAAACAGATATATATATATATATATATATTATATATATGCAAAATATTCACTTAGAAGCGTTGAATAATATGCGCACAGACCTTGAAAATGTGTTGTTAAATGCACAAGAAAGCGCTCGGTGGAAATTGTTTCCTTTTCTTTATTAGCTTTTATTACATATATATACATATATATATGAAAATGAAAATTAAAATGAAAAGGTTTATTGGCAGACTACAGTCCATATGACAAATTATTAATACAGTGAGAGTTCATATACTAAGGATAGAAATATATACAATTGATTAGAAATAATACTGTAATGTCGAAGTTAAGTGGAGCTACAGACAGATTTTTTCGTACCAAGAAGTCCATAGCTTAGACTGCAGTGGTTCCCAACCGGTTTTGGCTTATGGCCCCCTTAGGAACCTTATTTTTTCCTGTGGCCCCCATAAGCATTATTTTCAGTAGGTAATATGCAGATTAACTCTATTTTACAAAAACAAATATATATAAAGGATATTAAAACAACTATTTGTATTCAGGTACAATATTATTTGTCACATAGGACTATAAACATAACAAAAACTAAACAGTGGCTGGCTAACAAAAATTTGCAGTTATTTACTTATATTATGTATTAATTATAAAAAATATAATCAAAAGAAATACTGTACTTATAGCAATCTATTATAAATTAAAAAAACTAGTAAAATTACTACAACTTCGCAATATTAGGGTAAACAAATAAGAGCTACTTACACACTACAGCGACGATCCACGTGGTAAACAGACTGTAAGGATTTCAACCTGAAGTATTTTTATCAAGTCAACAACGCTGCCAGGCGCATAACGATCAAGCGCACAATGGAGTGCGCCGCACAATAAGCTTGTAAGATGCAAAATATTTGTTTACAGATAAATTCAAATTCTATTATAAAATATCTAAAAAAAAAGGAAAATATATGTATTAATAATTTTTTTAAATGTAATTCAACTACATAAATTAAAATTATCTATTGGCCTAACTATAATTTAGGCTTCAATAGGTTGAGTCCTGTGGCCCCCTTCATGGAGTCTGTGGCCCCTCTAAATCTTAACATTTTCCTGTGGCCCCCTTCAAATGTGCCATGGCCCCCAGGGGGCCATATGGCCCCCGGTTGGGAAACACTGGCTTAGAGGATAAATGGCAGGACTCATGGATAGCTTGGATGATCGGGTTGGTTGATTTTTTAAATTCTTTGCATTAGACTGTGTTGAGCACGTCTTGTTACGTCCGGGAAGCTCGGGACATTGCGGGTAGCAAACATTTGCGAAGCTGAGCATCTCGGAGGTAATTTATGTAAGAGTCTAAAACACCGGGTCAATCCCAGAATAGGCACCTGATGTACCTCAATCCCAGATGAAGCACCTGCGTTCAACCTCAATCCCAGAATAGGCACCTTGCAAGGAATTAAATAAAAAAAACCTGATGATTACAAAATTTATTGTTTATACAAAGTTTATTACAAATGTAATAAAGGCAAAGTTAAAAGGTTTAAAGTGGTTTAATGAATAAAGAAAAATTTTAGATATAAATTCCTGCAATATGAACCCGAATGTTTCTGAATCCATCTGAAGCAAATCTATCTTGCCACATAAATTGGTATAGATATGTTTCTAATAATTCACGACGACATCCTCTCATGGTTTTGATTATTGATTTATGCTTGTTGCAATAAGATTCTATATTTTGTGTATGCACACCTGTTTAAAACTAACCAAAAAAGCAGAAGATATAGCAAAAGATTAGGTTAGGTTAGGTTAGGTTAGGTTAGGTTAGAGTTGACTTTTTCAAATATTGATAAAAACAATGAAATTATATCTCTAAAAACTGTTTATATTTTTTTCTCCTCAATCCCAGATTAAGCACCTGTGTTTTGCCTCAATCCCAGATTAAGCACCTAAAAATGATTTCAGGTGCCTATTCTGGGATTGATCCAAAAGACCTGTTGTACGGCAAATTTAGGGTTCTGCCAGAACCTTTTTTATAATTCACCCACAGTTGCTGTCCGTATATATTACTGCAGAAAGCACGAAAGAGAGTGTCTTTAGCTTCACTTGTACATAATCGAAAGTTCCTTATGGTCATATTCGCTTTGGCACACAGGCTTCGAGATTGTTTTCTTATATCCCAGTCATCACTCAAGGAGCTGGTAATAGTTTGGCCCAATACTTAAACTCTTGTACTTCCTCAATTACTTCACCATTTATTTTAAACCTTATATCAGCTGGCTGATTACAGCTTTTAGGATTAAATTGCATAACCTTAGTTTTGTAACATTAAAAAGAATATCATGTTTCTGCGAATACACTTCGCAGACGTTTAGTAGCCGATCCAGACCTTTAACAGAAGGACTTATTAACACCATATCATCGGCATAAACTAAGTTATTTATCCTTGTGTTATCTATACAACATCCCACTGTTGCCTCATTAAGTTAAGCAATTAATCCGTTAATATACACATTAAACAGCATAGGGGAGAGCAAGGAGCCTTGTCTCACCCCGCAAGAGGAGCCAAAACACTCGGATAGTACATTGCCCCACCTAACAGTGAAAGATTGGTGGGAATACCAAAATTTCAATAAATTTAATATGTACATGGGAACCTTCCTGTCTTCTAGTTTTGCAAATAAAATATTGTGGTTCACCCTATCATATGCCTTGCTTATATCTAAGAAACAGCTATAAATAGTTGAATTACTGCCAATGTATTTAGATATTGTTTCTTTAAGTACATAGATACACAGGACAGTTGAGTGGGACCTTTTAAAGCCAAACTGATCAGGAGATGTCCATAGGAAATCATTTAATCGGCGTAACAAGAGTTTTTCTAGTAGTTTCGAGAAGCAGGGAGCGACAGCAATAGGCCTGTAATTATTGCTGTACAGAATGTCTCCGTACTTATTTTTGATCAGGGGCAAGATATATACCCTCATGAACTCTGCAGGGATATAGCTATGTGCAAGCATGGCTGATAGGAGCAATGATATATACAGACATACTACGTCATTTGCATATTTTAAGTGCTCATTCGATAAGTCATCTACCCCTGACGCAGAACCAGTCTTTAACTCTTTAATTAACCTCTTTACTGCAGAAAATGATATCAAAGTATTTTTCCTTGTCCCTCCCACAATCGTTTCGCTGCAATCTGTCTTAAGATTATCCTTACTCACACTGTTAAGAATGATAGAATAGTGGTTTTTCCACAGCTTTGCAATTTCATCCTCCCCCGACACCCCATCGATTGTCGGAGTGAGAACATTTTTGACACCCGTTTGATTCTTAACAAATTTCCAAAATTTGTTATTATCATTATTTATGCGAGCTTCACAGGCTTTTGATGCTCGAATAGACTCTTCTTCCTGTTTACATCGCCTTATGGCCGCCTTATACTGACCCCGACTTTTACACATATTCATGTATACTGGTCCTAATCTGGGTCTACCATGAAAACACCACAAATCATAGGCGTCTTTCGATTCCCTCTT
This sequence comes from Bathynomus jamesi, assembly GCA_023014485.1. Classification (NCBI taxonomy): domain Eukaryota; kingdom Metazoa; phylum Arthropoda; class Malacostraca; order Isopoda; family Cirolanidae; genus Bathynomus; species Bathynomus jamesi. The sequence goes on along the minus strand of JAJOZX010000359.1, from coordinate 1,021,390 downwards.
CAGGGGGGCAATAAAATCATTCCATCCAGGAATAATCTTAGTATGATAGTTGTAAGATTTAATCAGGGGGCTTCCTGCTTCTCTTAACAGGGATATTATCTTACTAGAATACCTATCTATGAGTTTACAGTGAGAATTTTATATATATATTATATATATATATATATATATATATATATAATATATATAATTCTCACTGTAAACTCATAGATAGGTATTATAGTAAGATATATATATATATATATATATATATATATATATATATATATAGAGAGAGAGAGAGAGAGAGAGAGTTATGCATGCCCTCACTCTATATATAGTTTTTAACTGGAAACGTTAAATAATCGCCTTATGAAACCACATCCTTTTAATAGACAAAGCCATAAATAACTCATTGTATTTATTATATATATAATATATATATATATATATATATATATATATATATATATATATCAAACAAAAAATATAAAAAAAAGGTAACTAATTATATAAAAAAAGGGTAAGGTTAAAAAAATATAAAATACAAAATTTATATGCCACTTTTTCGTTAAAGGTTTGAGATTGTTGCTGTAATAACCAAGAGGAAATATCGTAACTGGGAACTATAATAAGGGTAGATACAACATTTCACCCGTTTGGTTAAATTCCTTTCCCAGAAACGACTATATACTTTCCTAAACTTGTTTTCGTCGCGAGAGATAAGCAGAAAAAAGGTGTGCGTAAATTCAGTTTTATACTGTTTAATATACGTGTGTATATAAGCTTGTATATTAATATACAGTATAGCAATATACGTACTATATTTACAGATTTCATATTACCATTTATATTAAAAGAGTTAAATATCCTTCCGACTCTAATGCATATGTAATACTTGTGTGTAGATATATATATATATGTGTGTGTGTGTGTGTGTGTGTGTGTGTGTGTGAGTGCAGCAGTGAAAGATGCATGAAAATGTCTGTTTTGACATAATTATAAGTGAGTGTGTATAACGTACAGACATGTTGCAAAGCTCAAGTTCTGAGTTTTGCACTAAAATCAATAATTTCTTCTGATTTGTTATGGTTGCTAAAATTCCTACACGTACTTCTAGTACGTCCTTTTCCATGACCTGAAGTAGTTGTCTCATATATATATATATATACACGGTGAACCAAAAGTAGGTGGACAGTAGGTTGAATACGGTTTGTGTTATATTATATTATAACTATGGTGTTCATTATAACTATGGTGTTTGTGTTATATTATATTAAATATTATAACTAAATTTATTTAAATTTTATTTTGTATTATAGTATACAAAAAAATTAAATATGTATTCTCAAAATAAACGTTATCATTTACTGTCCACCTACATTTGGTTCACCCTATATATATATATATATATATATATATATATATATATATATATATATATATATATGGGATGAATTTCACAATTAAGCACGTGAATTGAATGAATGATGCAAACTCACAAGGAAAAAGAAAAATGATTACAAGGCCTTTCGTGTATTCAGAAGTACACCTCGTCATACATACATATATATATATATTATATATATATATATGAAGGGTGGTCTGAAAGTTTGCAGACACTCGTCATTGCATTGGAACTACTCGTAATGTGGTTACACTTAAAATGAAACTTTCTAAATTTAGAACTCGTAACTTCTTTTTGAGAGGGTACTCGAGAAGAAGTTTTTCCTTCTTTTGGGTATCAAAGCTTCTTTTCGAAAGATATAATAACTTCTCTTAATGATGCGATAATTTCTTTAGAGAGAAGAAATGGTTTTCAAAACTTCTTTTTGGAGTGATTTGAGTCAATAGAAGTTAATATATCTGTGTATAGAAGGTTGAGAGAAGTCTTTTTCTGTTAAATAGTTACCAATTTACACCAGAATGTGTTCCGACAGAGCTTTTCGAGGACTCATAAAGAAGTTAATGACACGTTAGCAAAAGGGGTATTGTTATTCAGGGTAACTATATAGAGCAGTGGTTCTCAACCTCGAGTCGTGGCCCAAATCAGGGTCGCAGGAATCCTCAAGTAGGGTCGCGAAGGGTCACTATATTCACTATTTCTTAATTCAATTTATATTGAAATAAAATTTCAATAAGCCTGAGGGCCGGGAAGTCCTGTTGGTGGCCAATTTAGGGTCGTAGCATAAAAAGGTCGTAGAGGATTCAAACACATACTGGAATATATTCACAATGAAGGGGGGTCTGGAAACTTTTAGATCAGCCCATATATATACATGATACACACAAGACTGTGGATGGAACAAGGGACTCTTCTGGGAAAATTAAATTCACTATAGTCCGAATAAGTAATGGTAAATGACTATAGCTGGTGAGGGAAGTTATATTTTGGGGCCTCTTTGCGAGTGACTCGTTGCCCACGTCGGGCTAACGTCATGAAAAAGAAAAAACTATAGTGTTTGTCATTTACCATTACTTATTCAGACTATAGTGAATTTAATTTTCCCAGAAGAGTTCCTTGTTCCATGCACGGTCTGTGTGTATTATAAAATATCTCAGGGGACCATTCTGAGTTCTATCCCATATATATATATATATATATATATATATTGGTTGTACAGAAAAGCTCGTACAGATGTGGACATCAGATTAAAGTATGAGGTATATATTTATCATATATTTTTATATATAAATAAATAAAGAAATTGTAAAAATAATTAATTCTTAACTATGTCTACCATGGATCGTTTTTAGTCTATTTTTAGAAAATTTAACGTTAATACTTTATGGAAGAGTGTATAATGCACCGATTTCTCTAAAAGAAAAAATTAACTTCCGTGAACGACAGGCAGAGACATAACAGTTTCATAGATTCAATTTCTCCAACGCCACCCAGTTGCCATGACAATTAATAAGATGCGCTTTGAAGGAAACATTTATTTGGAAACACACTTAAAAAAAGAATACATATTATTATTATTATTATTATTATTATTATTATTAAACCAATATATTTCAACTTAAAAACAATAATTGTTCCGTAAATTATTCTTTCAGATAAATGTCTTTCAAAACTGATTTAGTGGTTTCCATGGTAACTGGCTGACGTTAAAAAACTTAAATTATGAAAATGGTCCGTTTCTGTCTTTCATTCATGGAACTAGGACAGAAATTTTGCAATCGAGTCATGTGTGTGTGTGTGTGTGTGTGCGCGTGTGGATGGGTGGGTGGGCGTGTGTGTGTGTGTGTGGCTACCTTTTGTCATCACTACAGTCTTCTGATTATATGCCGAGCTCGTCATGACACGAATGTGCGTGTAGCGACATTAGCGGTGTTGCCATAGTTCCACACTTAATTTTTTTATTAAAATTTATCAAATATCATTAAAAAAATATATTATAAAAGTTACACTAAGTTAGGTTAGGTTAATTTAATTTATTTATTTATGTTAGGTTAAACGTCATCATCTCTAACTGAAAATGTCGCGGTTTTGTAAGGTAACCAAACACGTGTGTGTGTGTGTGTGTGTGAGCGTGCGTGTAACATTAAAGCTGAACTGATTGCGTTGTGGTAGAAGGAACAAAAGTCATTATTATTATTATTATTATATTATTATTAAATTTTTAAATGATACATAAATTGAGTCATAAATTGAGTCATAAATTGAGTCATAAATAAGTTCACAAATTGTATGAAATAATTTGAACAAATTTTTTGAGTCGTCTTCAGTATTTTCTTTATTGTATTTTCAAGTTAAAATATATTTATTTTATGAAAATAAAAATAGGGTTACAGATTAACAAACTTGTTAATTTGGTGAACTAAATTTCCTTCAGATAATTGTCAACATTAGAGTCACGAGAAAAAAAATATAAATAGATAGATAGATAGATAGATATGTAAATCCAAAAATTTCATGTTATTTCGATTAATTTAGTTATTCCTCAATTATATATTCTGTAATTATTTGCAACTTTTTTACGAAATAAAACAGACAAATTATCTATATTATTATCTACATTATTATCTACATTTTATCTACATTATTATTTCTCGGATTTGTATTGTGAAATTTTATTTTTAATTAAAAACAAAAATAATTTTAATACAGAGGCATCCATTATACAGGGTGATTCAAAATAATATAGACACATTTTGAAATTATTTATTTTGGATATTAACTGCTTTTAATAAACAAAAACTTTACTATGTACATAAGTAAGCATGTAAACACAACATTTAATAGTCATGTATTAGTATAATGCACAGTTTGTGTCGTGTATTATATTGGTTTGTATTACTTTATCTCCACATCATGATCAACACTGTAAATACTCTCAGTACTGTAAATAAAATTACTGAATTTGAAAATGTAATCAACAGTAATATCTGAGTAAATAACTTTTTAAACAAGAGCATTTTAAACAACTTTTATAAAGAAGAAATACAACTCTGGAAACACTTTTTATTTTTGTAAATCTTTACCGTTTGTTTACTATTATTATTATTATTATTATTAGTAGTAGTAGTAGTAGTAGTAGTAGTAGTAGTATGGAGGAAGTCACTCGACACAGGACAAATTCCACTGCTATTAAAGAACGCGAACATTGCCCCTTTATTCAAAGATGGGAACAGAGCAATGCCCAAGAATTATCGGCCAGTGGCTCTCACCTCACACCTTATAAAGTGCTTTGAACGCATAATTAGAAGCGAAACTACCTACTACCTACAAGAAAAGAACTTATACAACCCAAATCAACATGGTTTCAGGGCTGGAAGATCATGCTTATCACAGCTATTAGACCACCAGGAGAAAATATTAGAAAAACTGTGTCGAGGACAAAACATAGATGTAATCTATATTGACTTTGCTAAAGCGTTCGATAAATGTGACCATGGAATTATAGCGCATAAACTTAAGAATACAGGAATTACTGGAAAGCTGGGAAGATGGATATTTAATTTCTTGACGCAAAGAACACAAAGAGTGGTGGTAAATGGAATCAAATCGGAAGTCTCGGAAGTAGAGAGCTCTGTCCCACAAGGGACAGTACTAGCTCCCTTGCTGTTCATAATAATGATTGCAGATATTGATGCAGATATCAATGACAGTATTGTATCATGTTTCGCGGATGACACAAAGATATGCAAGGAAATATTGAACGAAGGTGACATAGAAAGATTACAAAACGACATTGAAACATTATTCCAGTGGGCAGAAGACAACAATATGAAGTTCAACAAAGAAAAATTCCAACTTCTAAGATATGGTAATAACAAGGAGCTACAGAAAAAAGGTACAAAACTCTGCAAGCCAAACAGATAACACCAAATCCACAAGTCAGGGATCTTGGAGTAATAATGTCGTCGGATGCAGAATTCAGAGAGCACTATAACATCAAAATTACAACGGCTAGAAAAATAATGGGAATCATATGGAGGAGCTTCCGCAGCAGAAAAGCGAACATCATGCTCAAATTATGGAAGAGTCTAGTCTTACCAATAATTGAGTATTGCTCAGTACTCACAAGCACATACAGAAAACGAGACATTGCGAACAGTGAAGCTATACAAAGGACTTTTACATCTAAGATAGAGGAAACGGAAGGTGAAGACTACTAGTCTCGACTACAATCACTGAAACTCTACTCTCTCGAAAGAAGGCGCGAGCAGTACACAATAATATACATATGAAAATACTTGAGGGTTCTGTCCCTAACCTTAGAAATGAAATAGAAACAAACTGGAATGAGAGAAGAGGCAGATTTTGTACGGTCCCAGCGGCGGTGGGACAAGGGGCCATGAAAACGTGGATGGAAAATACCCTCAGAATACGAGGCCCAAAGCTTTTCAATGTCCTGCCAAAGAAGTGAGGAATCTCCAGCACACCGACCTGAATAACTTCAAGAACCAGCTGGACAGATTCCTGTGCAAAGTCCCTAACCAGCCATGCGTGGCTGGCTACGAGGGCAGGAGGAGATCAGACAGCAATTCCCTCCTTCACTAAATCCCGAAAATGAGGCGGGATGCTGCAGAGGGGTCGATCCTGAACTGTCGTTCGAACTCACCTAAAGTAACCTAAAGTAAGTAAGTATTATTATTATTATTATTATTATTATTATTATTATTATTACTTCTTTCATGTAATAAATAAACTAAATCTCATTAATTTTTGCCTAAAAAGCTTCCATGCTTCCAACGGCATATTCAGATTAGAATACTGTGAATATATTAATGCCATATCAAATACCTAAATTGTACAGAAAAATATTGTAAACTTTATTTAACTTTTATTCTTTCTTTTTGTTTGTCTGTTTGTCTGTTTGTCTGTCTATTTATTTGTTTGTTTGTTTAATTATAGCAGCCGACGGGGAAGGCTGCATTGTGAGTGAACGCAGTACAAAAAGTTTCCCAAACTTCTATATTTCTGGCAAACTATATTTGGTAACGACGCAGCGAAAGGGTCACTCGTTGAAATCTGACCAGCGAGTTGAACCCAGCGGCGCCTTTATACAGTGCGTTCGAAAAGTCTCTCCGCAGTGCTATGTTAAACGCATAGGAAATTGAAAAACTACAATGTTCTCATTCAACCATGATTTAGTGATTTTATTACATAACCTTTTGATTTTACAGCATGTGTTGAAAGTGTTTTCCACCATTTTGCAGACACAGAGCAACTCGTCTACACTTGTTGTCAAACACTTTTTTTAAAGTGTTGGTTGACTGCGGAGAGACTTTTCGAACGCACTGTATTAACAGCTCGACGTTTTACCATTTTATACAATACCATACTGTAAAAGTGCCCTACAAAAGTCACCCTACAAGTTTAATTCAATTTTGTTATAACAAAACATTGCTTTAAACTAAACAAAAAAAACAACTGATACTTTTAAAGCCAATAAAAACTCCTTTTCCATAACTTTTTAAGACCGACTTTTATTGAATTTAATGAAAAACAATTTCTGGAAATTGGCTGTGACTGGCAGCTGGTCCAAATGTATGTATTCCCAATTCGAAACAATTGCCAATCATAACCGCTTTTAGCCAATTTTCATAAAATGATGTCCATTTTATTTAATAAAATTAGGTCTGAAGAAGTTATGAAAATAGTCTATATGTTTGTTTTTCATCAACTATTTAGTTACAGTTGAAATGAGCTTTAGCGTTGCAGCAAAATTTGACAAATTTGTTTTATATTGTTATTTTAAATGAAAGAATAACCAGAATTACAGTATATTGCACCGACCGAAACTTTGTCGACTTCCTATTTTTCGTTTTTTATTGGAATAATTTATCTTCCATTTTTTAATATATATATATATTATATATATATATAATATATATACAGGGTGGGCGGAAAGTAGCTCCCTATTTTGGATTGGTAAAAAAATACGTATATTATCCATTTATTTCAGAAGAAATAATATGAAAAGGTAGGCATACATGGTAGGTTTTCTCTAAAATTCAATGTGGGCTCCAACTCTTTCCACCAGCTTCTGGAGCCGCCCAGGAATGGCGTCCACTGACTTTAGCAGGAACTCCGGCGGGATGGAGGACATGACTTCCCGAATTCGGTCCTCCAGTTCTTCCAATGTCCTCGGTTTGGTGCGGTAGACTTCTTCCTTTACCCACCCCTAAAGAAAGAAGTCGCACGGTGTCAAGTCGGGGCTCCTGGCTGGCCATTGATGTGGACCACGACGACCCATCCAACGCCCAGGGAAGTGGGCATCCAGCCACTCACGGACAACAAGAGCGAAGTGCGGAGGGGCGCCATCTTGCATAAATATCAGATCGTCGATGTTCTCCCATGTGCTGACAACCGGCCAGACCTCGTTTCGCAACATAGCAAGGTACCGCTCAGCATTCATGGTGTTGCGCAGAAGGAACGGGCCCACAACCTGATCTGAGGTCATACCACACCACACCGTTACACTGAACCGATTCTGCCGGTTTTCAGCGGTAACCGTGCGACTTCTTTCTTTGGGGGTGGGTAAAGGAAGAAGTCTACCGCACCAAACCGAGGACATTGGAAGAACTGGGGACCGAATTCGGGAAGTCATGTCCTCCATCCCGCCGGAGTTCCTGCTAAAGTCAGTGGACGCCATTCCTGGGCGGCTCCAGAAGCTGGTGGAAAGAGTTGGAGCCCACATTGAATTTTAGAGAAAACCTACCATGTATGCCTACCTTTTCATATTATTTCTTCTGAAATAAATGGATAATATACGTATTTTTTTACCAATCCAAAATAGGGAGCTACTTTCCGCCCACCCTGTATATATATATATATATATATACAGGGCGTCCCAAAAAAATGTATACACACTTTAACAGCTGATAGCTCAATTGATGTTTCTTTCTTTCCAAGTTAAACCCATTAGAATTAATAATGGCAGTCAGACTAAGCTTTGAACAAAGGAAATTCATTCTAAAATGCTACTGGAAGTGTGAAAACGCAGTTGAAGTGCAAAGACAGTTTAGGAGGGAGTTTCAAACAGATCCACCAACGCGACTTACCATCACTCGAATTAGAGATAAGTTTGAAGCTGATGGAACTGTTCAGAATGTCCACAAGAAGCGTTCCGGGAGACCACGGACATCGACAAGCCCCACAAAGCAAGAAAGAGTACTGGAAACGTATCACCAAAGTCCAAGAAAATCTGTGCGGCAAGCGAGTCGTGAGGTAGGAATTTCAGAATCGTCTGTCCAACGCATTTTGAAACGCTGTCAATGGAAAAGTTACATTCCAAGATTAGTCCATGCTATTAATGAAGATGATGATGATCCGGACCGAAGAGTGGAGTATTGCGAGTGGTACTTGGCACGATGTGGATGTGGATTGGACGAAGGGGTTTCGTAGAATACCCTCCGCGTTCACCAGACCTCACACCACTAGACTTTTTTTTATGGGGATACTTAAAAGACAAAGTCTACGCTATAAAACCTGCAACAGTCGCTGAATTGAGAGCAGCCATTGAACGAGAATGCACACAAATACCAAACGAAATGTTTCGTGATGTTTGCGATTCCATTGCTTCGCGTTATCAGCAGTGCCTGGACCAGAACGGACGTCAGTTTGAAAACAGGCGTTGACAAAACAATTAAATAATGTCTGTAGATTCTATTACATTTTGAAAATGAAATGTATTTTAATAAACACTGCCTTTATAATTATTTAAAGTGTGTATACATTTTTTTGGGACGCCCTGATATATATATATATATATATATATATATATATATATATATATATATATATATATATATATATATATACAGGGTGGGCCGTAAGTTTCCATACATAGGAAAAATTAAACGTTTGTTTTTATGTTTCAGATACCCTAAGAATATGCGTTTGACGTAAGATCTTGTTTACTGATGAAGCAAATTTTTACGTCAATGGAGAGGTTAATCGGCAAACATACGTTATTGGAGTAATGCTAACCCTAACTGGCTGAGTCCGACGAAGATGCAAGGTGCCGGTAAAGTGATGGTGTGGGCGGGATATGGGGTGACAGAATTATTGGACCAATTTTTTTTGTCAGTGGAAATCTTAATGCCGAAAGGTATCTTAACATGTTGCAAGAAGAGATTTTCCCATCCCTGCTAAACGAGGAAGGTAACTTCCCAGTTTACTTCCAGCAAGATGGAGCTCCACCTCATTATGGTCTTCACGTGCGTCGGTATTTGGATCAGCAGTTTCCGGATGCTTGGATTGGTCGGCGTGGTCCTGTGGAGTGGCCTCCCAGATCCCCAGATCTCACCCCCCTTGATTTCTATCTTTGGGGGCACTTGAAGGCCATGGTGTATCAGGAAAAGATACGAGACATAAATCATCTAAAGGAACGTATCACCAACGCCATTACAAGCATAACGTCAACTGTGCTAATGCGTGTTCATCAACAGTGGGGAACACGTATTGAAATGTGTTTTCAAAACAATGGCAACCATGTAGAGCATATTATATAAATAAAAATGGTTGTCCATAAAAAAAAAATTATTTTTCCTATGTATGGAAACTTACGGCCCACCCTGTATATATATATATATATATATATATATGCCAAGATTGCTCATTATGGTTGACCTAACGAACTAATTGACGAATTCTCTGCAATAAACTGTAGTAAATTCGCTTTTTACCCTCAGCATACTGTAGTTAGGATATTACGTGGCAAATATTTGAAATAAGTATCTATAGACCAGTGTTTGCGAACAGAGTTGCCGAAAAATTTCATAAAAAGGACAAAAATTAAATAATTGAAAATTCCAAAGTCAATGAAGTTATGCAAATTTCAAATTAATAAAACACTCACGATTGATTATTTTCAGTACGGAAACTGTATAAGCTCAATTTGAAGTTAGGTAACGTAATGAAAGGTAAGGGAGAACGGTATAAAACAAAAATCCTATGGGATACCGAGAAAAAAAATAGCACTGAATCAGAAAAAGTTGGGAACCACTGATGTAGATAAAAGCCTGTAAGCCCCATGTTTTGTTAAAACGTTGAAACCTCTTCTCGGTAATTTTTTATAGTTTGCTTTTAATTTTAAAAGCTTGTAATAACCACGCATATTTTTTATATATAACTTTTTTATATTTTCATATTATATTTTAAAAATAGTTTAAAATATATTCTTTACATTAGTAAAATGTCTCCTGGCGTGCTCCACACGAGGATGGTCAGATTATAAATGTTTGTCATAGAAAAACATTAGAGGAAGTATCACTTCAAAAAATTTTTTTTTTTTTTTTCTATATGGAGGGGTGTTTTTGCGGGCGTTCGCCCTTGGCTCCTCCTTCCTACACTAAAAAAAATTATAAAACAAAACTCGAATGTAATTTTTTCAAAATCGTTTCGAGAAAGATTTTATTCAGGTTAGGTTAGGTTAATAATAACCTAAATTAGGTTAGGTTAGGTTAATAATAACCTAAATTAGGTTAGGTTGCGTTACGTTATATTATCTTAAATTTAGTTATATTGAGTTAGAGCTCTTTATTTTTTATTTATTTATTTTTTTATTGGAGGTCGAGGCACTTTCGTGGAAAAATTTGGCATCCGAGAAAAATTCTCGACGACTCAAGAATTTGTCCCGTCTGTAAAAAGTTTTGTCTCGCAAAAGGTCATACAGGGTGGGGCACGGGAACCAAGTGTTTTTGGAATAATCAGGAAAATGATATTTATTTTTGTAAAGAAATATATTGGTAGAACAACATTCGTAAGAACATAGCATTTCATGTCATAATAATCATGTACCGAAAATTATATCTGGCATATGATGTCCTTGGCCGTCGACGCATTGTTGAAGGCGTTTACGAAAATTGGCCTCCACTCTTCCCAGCAGGTCTCTGTTGATTTGGATGATTTGTTGACGGATCGCTTCCTTCAATGCATCTAATGTACGGGGCTTGTCCTCGTAGACACGTGACTTAGGTACCCCCATAGAAAGAAGTCACATGTGGACAAGTCAGGGGACCGAGGGGGCCATGCAATGTCACCAAATCTCGAAATGAGATGGTTGGGAAACAGGGGGCGAAGAACAGCCATTGACGCTCTGGCGGTGTGTGGCGTGGCCCCATCTTGCTGAAACCACAAATGTCGACGAGCAATACGCCTTCTTCGTAACTCAGGGATGAAAAAGGTGTTCACCATCTCGATGTAACCCCATTTTGTTCGAAGAAATAGGGACCGATGACGCCAAACTTTCCCACCGCGCACCAAACTGTAACCTTAGGGCTATGCAGCGGTTTTTCATGGAGTTGTCGCGGATTTTCAGCAGCCCAATACCGACAGTTTTGATTGTTGACGGCCCCATTAAGGTGGAAATGGGCTTCATCACTCATTACCACCATCATGTTTTCATTCTGCTCATAAAGTGCAAGCATTTCCTGTGCAAAATTCAGTCGTTGGGGGCAATCGTTTACATTCAATTCCTGCACCATCGCTAACTTGTATGGGTGAAAATGTAATTCTTCATGCAAAATCCGTCTAACAGTACGATTGCTGATTCCGAGTGCAGCTGAATGTCTCCGAGCAGAGCGGCCTGGGCTTTGCAACATCGCTTGTCTGACCCTTTCAACGTTCTCTGGAGTACGCACAGTGCGTTGCGGCGCCTTCGGTTTTGTTTTCATTATTGAGCCTCCTGTTCGAAGATTGTTAACCCAACGTAAGATTGTGTCACGAGCGGGAACAGAGACATTTCGATGAATGTTGAATCTGCGGCGAAACGCACGCTGAACTGCTGTCACTGACTCGCCAATCCTAACAAAATGATCATACGCGAACATGCGGTGTTCTAACGTCCACTGCTCCATGATGGCACCTGAAAGATAAAGGTGAGTGTTAGTTAAAGTTAAATGCTATGAACCCAGGAATGGAATGCTACCTACCGCACGCCCCTCCCATTCCTAATGGCCGATTACTAGCTATTCAAAAAACACTTGATTCCCGTGCCCCACCCTATATCACCGACAGCCATTTTTTATTTTGATGCAAACTTAAACAAAATACACAAATTTGTAAATTGCGAAAGTGAACGAAAGCTTCTTAAATATTAATTCTAGAGAAGCAGGAATTTCAATGACGGCTGGTCTCGACATGTATGTAAAATGCGTGTCTCTTGTCACGTGTTTATTTGGGGTGTGTAACGGTAGCAGATGCTATATTTCTTCAGGCTCGGTGATAGGCTCCAAGACTGGTCGGAATCAATCCGAGTAGGGGGAGGCGGGAGTGGGATTTACTGCAGTTAAAGGACAGGCACAACGAATATGGAGGGGGGTTTAAAAATAATGGCAAAAATATCATGGAGTCTACATTTATTAGATAGATACACGAACAGAGAGCCCCTTGACAGAGGCATCTTGCCGATATAGCCTCGGACAATGGAAAGAAATGTTAATATGTGATACTCAAAGATATACGCTGGACATCGGCAAATATAAGTCTTGAAACAGCGCCTCTAATGGTAATCTTTTTCTTTAATAACTGAATACAATACGTTAGATGGTAAAATTGAATAAAAGTTATGGTGCGTAAATATTTTTTAATAAATGACAATATAATGATCATAATTTTACCCGAAAGAGTAATAGCGAGGTTACATATAATCATTTGGCCTTACATATAATCATTTAGAACTACGTAGATAATTAAGGAATAACGCAAATCCCTGAAAGGAATAATTAAAACAAAATCGATAATGAATAGACACACAATAGACAGTGAGTAATAGTGTAATAGTGTAGTCTGTGGTGAGTAGGTTAAATATAAAGTTTTCAGTACATGTATTATAAGGTAGTGCGTTAACCTTTTATAGTCGTAGGCTATAGTTGAGATTGGTTAGGACTATTGACACTGGTTAGCGCGTACGATTATATGTTACATGAAAAAATATCTAAATTCACTGATTAAGATATATTGCCATAATAAAATAGAATAAGTTCAATATTAAAAATTAGCATTTAGTATTCTAAACAGTGTTGAACGGTAACATTAAGCCTTTACATCCGAAAGAGACGAATTGGTAACGTTTCAAACACACTCATTCATAGTGTAACCCTACCAAAAATAATTCGGGTGGTAAAAGGTCAAGTGTTATGGTAGACCAGGGGTGTCCAACCTTTTTCCATGAAGGGCCATATTTCAATTAATGACCCACACCGAGGGCCAGCTACTAGATAAAATTTTATTTTAAAATTAAATTTTATTGAAATAAAATATGACATTAGATAATGAATTTTCAGTATCCACCAGCCGGGCCTGATACAAATCTTTGGCGGGCCGTACGTTTGGTCGAGTCTGTGGTAGACCAAGAAATATTAATTCATAACTGATTGGAAGGGTTTGAATTTTAAATGAATCTTTGAGTATTAATATATCAAGAAAGGAATAAGTACAAAAGTACAATGTACTATATATAAATAAAATTGAATGAGCACTCAATTATAACAAAATTATAATCACGTAATTAACTATATTTAATTATATATAAGCGATAGAGTATCTATGTATTGTAACCGGAAAATGCTTTTGGGATCACGGTCTAGAGACGAGTTATACTGCGTTAAATTTATTCAGCACTGTGCATCAATGCATGATGTGTAAATCATTATAAATGAATAAAAGGCAGTATAGAATTTAATAAGGATTAATTAAAAATCTGGAAATAAGTTAAATTTGAAAATTATATGAACGGAGAGTTATCGGGACAACGGACGTAATTTCATACCAACAGAAATGGGGTCAGAAGGGCATCCGAAAGGGACACTTTGTTTTTGCGAAACAAAAACAAATTTATGGGAGGAAGCAACACTTAGTAGTAAAGGGACTTGGGGGGGGGGGGGGGGGGGTGGGGGGGATGTACCTAAGGGAGAATCAAGTGTGACATGTATATAATTGGACAGTGTATTACCGCATTCGTTTTTAACCAGTGGTAGCTAGGATATACCCACTGGAGAAAACACCAATGATTCATATCTAAACACATATTTATGGGCATAATTTAGCTGATTACTAAATAAATACCTTCATTTTAACTCATTAAACTCGTTAATGAGAAGTTTAATTTCTGGCATTCTTGGTATGATAATATCTTGCTATTTAAACTCACATCAGAAAGGAATTATTACAAAGCCAATTAGGATTTTCTTCACTCCCGCTGTTATTCTTAACAACATCAGAGTAATGGCTTTTCGACGGGTCTGCGCAATGAGTTGTGTTTCTCAGGTTTCATCGATTAAAGAGAGAGAGAGAGAGAGAGAGAGAGAGAGAGAGAGAGAGAGAGAGAGAGATTAATGTTTTCTTTAGTCTTAACATATTTAAAAAAAAAGTTTGTATAAAATTTTGTTACCATTTTATAGATTACTTTCTCATATTTTCTCTCTCTCTCTCTCTCCTCTCTCTCTCTCTCTCTCTCTTCTCTCTCTCTCTCCTCTCTCTCGATATATATAAAACAAAAACAAACAAATTTAATACATTTTTAACGAAAACCTTTTCATTTTATTCACTGTAATATCATCATTCATGACTTATTTATTCAGTGTACGAGAGACAGTGTATAGTTTAATTATGTATAATATTACAATGTAATAATGTTTCGTTTACAGTGTACTGATACCATCCTTCAGAAACTGTTTACAGTCGGTTTAATGTACAGTACACTGTACTGTATATCCGACACTTTCTTTACATTTTTCACAGTTCAACTTTAAGATTGGTTTTCAGATATTTTTTCATTTAAAATGTCTATTTTCGATACAACGGAAAAAGAAAATTTTGAAGAAAGAAAAAAGAAAATAAGATAAAAGAGAGAGAGAGAGAGAAGAGAGAGAGAGAGAGAGAGAGAGAGAGAGAGGAAATTAGCAGTTTCCGAAAAACTATCATCTGTACTATTTTAGAAAATAAGCCAGGAAGTCCGATTAAGTTCGTAGTATATGTTGACACTCTAATCGCTAAAAAAATGATGCTGCAAGCTGCTCGTACCCAGAGTGGGCGTACGAGTAGAATGGGTGATCAGTGGATAAGAAATCGCTCTTCCTTTTTCCACTTAAAGTATAGTGTGAATTGTCAAAAACATTGATTAATGAAGTGTATGTGTGTGTATATATGAAACAGAAATGCTCTCATCAGGATTCGAACCTGGAACCTCCTAAGTAGGAGTCACGGGCCGAATCCTGGTGGAGGCATTTTGTTTCATTCAAAAACCACGCGTGTTCATACATTGTCTGTCAAAATTATGATGTCATCAGAAAAATCTGTTACAGCTTGCAGTAAAAGCCTTTCTGCCAAACCCAACACAATGTTTAAAATGCAATAAATTATGTATGAAGTTGCAACGATCATTTAGTTCATATTTAAGCCTACATTTGTGAAATTTTTTAACTTTGGTTCTCCTGATGCAGGCTGCATTTGCTTATAATTCAGTGGTTCTCAACCTAGGGGTAAATTACCCAACTGGGGTAATGACACGCGATCCAGAAATTATAAATAATAATATTGTGATAATCTAGAAGTTATAAAAAAGTAATATCTAATGATTGGGATAATGAAGCTGGATTAGAATTGGTTTTGGGTAACCATACACAAAAAAAGTTGAGAACCACTGGCTTAGATAGTCTTATGTACCTATTTAAAAAACTTGCAGCGTTTTTGTTTTTTTTACATATTCTGTAGAAATTAGTTGTCTAACGTTGTTTAAGCAATGAGAACTAAACATGACGTTTATTTTCCAATTGAAAACATCTTATAAAAACAATAACGTTTATTTTACAGAATTAATTATGGCCCAAGAAAAAAATTTCTCTAAAGAAACGCATTGAAAGAATGGCTCTGCATCGTCTTGGGTTATCGCAAAGAGAGATTGTACGTAGGAATGGCGTTTCTCAGAATGGAGTGTGCAAAATGATTAAAAGACAAGAGGAGACAAGAAGGGCAGAGGAAGAAAAAGAAAGGGAAAATAGACTATTGGTTAGAAAGTTCAAAAGAAGTGGATTCCTGACAGCAACTTAACTAACCGCTGAACACAATTTAACACCAAAAAGCAGTCTCTCATGTTCAAATGTCCAAAGGCGACTAAGAGTGGTAGGGTTGAATGGCCGTGTAGCAACTCGAAAACCTTGCTTCCAGTCTTCTACGTAAAGTTTTGGTGTTCTCTTGCCCTCTTGCCTTCTTTCACTGTATTACTCACTTTAGCAAATAACCACGACAAGGTCATGATCAAGCATCTGGAAAACCCTGGTAGGAGACCAAAAAGCGTGCAATACACTATTTAAAAAAGTTTAAGAGTTACACATTACGGATCTTGAATATCTTTTGGATACAATGTCCACCACCCTTTCGGATGGGTAGATGGATACGTGGATTGTATTTTCTTGCTCACAATCTTTACAGTCTGTTATGCTCACGATATTCATTTTCGATTCGCAGACCTATCATTGGCCTATTTTTTCTTTGGGAATACCTCAAAGGAAGAGGTCACCCAAATAACCCGAATGACCACATTACCCTTAAGAACAATGTTGCCACTCGTATCAAGAAATATTAATAAATAATTATCGAATACTGACCAGTTCTAGTATGTCTAGATAGGAAATTCAATTTATCTCGACCAGTGGTTCTTAACCTTTTTACTACCATGCCCCCTCTAGGAATTGGTCCTTCCCTCCACGCCCCCCTTCAATCAAAATAACATTCTCAATAACTTCTCAATATTAGCCCATGCTCTCGTTAAGAGAATAACAAATACAATTAGAGAAATTCCTGTTTCTAGGGGGGCGCGCCCCCCAGGTTAAGAACCACTGATCTAGACAGTATTTGCTTCTGAAACTCTAGAAATAAAACGCAAGAGGAAAACATGAGCAGCTGTAAAAATGTGTGTCCATTGGAAAGCGAACATAAACCGTATATGTGTATATTCGCCCTTGGCCCCTCCTTCCTGCATAAACGAAGAAAAGAAAATCATCAGAAAAACATGTAAAAGTTGAATGCAAACTCGCTGGAATGAACTCAAGAAAGAAAGTGCCAATTCCGAAAACCAATATGGCACAGTGCCTCGAGGACGAAGATGCCAAACTCCTCCAGAATTCAAGGCCTCCAAGCTTTTCAAGCTTTCTAAAGCAGTTGCGAAATCCATAGAATGCCGTTTTAATTTTTTACAAAGCTCAGGAAGATAAATTCCTGAGACTGACCATGTAGTACGCTGTAGGTCACATGAGTAACAGGGTGTGAGCTAGAAAGTGACTCTCTCCTTCATCACATCCTTTTTGCTCGAATCTAATGAAAAGAATACAGCAGTAAATCGTTAAACAATGCTGAAATTAATTTAGAGAATGCGCTCGCGCGCGCGCGCGTGTGTGTGTGTGTGTGTGTGTTTTCCGCTGTACATCGTCGAAGGATCGATGCATATAACCTACAACCAAGATAACAATAAAGAAAACAAAATAAAGTAGAAAAACAGAAAAGAATATAAACATTTTCCGTCTAATAAGGGAACGCCATCAGCTTTACCATTTTCCTTTTATTTATTTCTCGCAATGTCATTGGCTTTCATTCCCTCCTAATCCATTCCCCTCCCCTCCCCTAAAAACAAAAGAGCCTCCCCCCACCCAACAACCGTTTTCCTTCTTCTGTCCTCCACAACAATTCCTTGGAAAATTTTCTCCCAAAAGGAAAACTTTTCCCTCAAGTTTCGGAAAAGTCAATATCACCAATACTAATAATGTAATAACTGTACCATTATTCATACGCAAAGTGTTGATTTGTAAAGGTATATATATATATATATATATATATATATATATATATTGCAGACCCACTGCAACGAGACAAATGTTTTTGAAAAACCTATATTTGAATTTTGTTTTAGTTTAGTATTCCATGAAATGTTTTGCCGTTTTCTTTTCTTTTTTTCCTTTTTTGTTGTTGAAGATTTCGAGAATAAAAACTGTATTTCCTCGATTCCGAGGAAGAAAAAATGCATTATAATCAATTAGGTATAAGAAATAGCATTATGGCTGTAGTTGTGGGCGTGGCTTTAATGGTAACAAATGATATCGTCAAATTACAAACTACAGAAACTTTACATCTGACTGAAATGAAGGTTTTAAACAAAACTCATCAAACATCATTTTAAAATGTATCAGATCATCCCATTCGATATATTACATACAAAAATGTGTTAATTATTCAGTACTTAAACTGAATATCACAATTTTTTTTTAAATTTTAAAACACTTAACAATAACTCCAATCACAATAAAAACGAACATTATTCTTAATTTAAATATACCTCATATACGAGTGTGTCTGTAAAATATACTTATACCATTCGTCCACGTATTAAATAGCGAATTCTCCACCACCTTGCAAATTTTAGGATGAATAGAGTCAGTCTATGGGTTATTGTCGATATCGTATGTAATTGCTAGCGTCTGTAGTTCAATGGGTAACGCTATTTCCCTATAAACGAAGTGGTAGCACTGAGGTGGGGGGTTCGAATCCCGATGATGCTGGTAATAATAGTAAAAGAAGTTAGACCATACCAGTTTCTAGTCTTCCCAACCGATTTTCTTATTATTGGTTGTACTTTGGTTAAAAAAAGTGAGATGGTGTTGGTCTCCTCTGTCACATGACCCTTGTCGTTACGAAAGAGGCTAAACAACCCCAAACATTATTTTATTCCATCCACAATCGAACTTGAATGTGGAAGGATTTATGCAAGAAACAGGAAAGGAGACTGAATTCTGCGACAGAAGTTTAACCCTTTCATACCGCATGACAACATATGTGAACATTAACTTGCATAGTATCTTCGCTCCTATGAAATAGTAATTTAAAGATGATTTTAGCACCAAACCTTGAAATATATTTCAGGCATGGAAGTGTGATTTTAAAGGTGAAAAAACGAACCTCTTATACGCTTGCTACATAATACATAACCCCCATTTTCAATCGAGCTTAAAATGCTTATAGAGAGATTAATCACACTGAACAACAGATAACCTCTGAACAATAAATGCTTTTAAGATGGCTCAAAGTCCCTAATGGATTTATTATCGGTGATAAAAAAAAGGTAAATTTCCAAGAATGGATATCGCTTGTCAAACTTTTCTTTTTGAGGACATAACCTTCTATCAAGTAGGTTTTAAACGATTACTTATATGACACTCTTAAAACCAGATTGATATACTGGATAAAGCGTAGGTAATCTATAATAAGCAGAATATACAAAAAACGGAAATATATTCGACTAATATAAGATGAAGATACGAGCAAATGTTTATGGTATAACCTGTTTGCTTAAATTAAATAAATTTAGATTCAATACTTAATAATTGAAGCGAATCACAAAATGAATCACGAAATGAATCAAGAAATGAATCACGAAATGAATCATTACGTGTAAAATGTTAAAAATTAAATTAAAAATATAAATGCTATTCATAATAACCTGTTAAAATTGTTACAATCTTGTGCATTTTAATATATATATATATATATATATATATGAAAATTATTTCACGAAAGTAACACGTGAAAAATATTTATGATGAATAAAACCACGAAGGAAAGGAAACACAAAACGGTGCTCAAGCGCTTTCGTCTAATGACATCCTCAGGAACACTGAAATACATAAAAGGTTACGGCCTATATATAGGTTACAGAAAGAGAAAAAAAATATAAATAAATAACATACATACACACAAACATATATACATATAATATATACATACATATCTACACACATACACACATATATATATATTATATATATAATATATATGCAATAAACGGAGAAGTAAAAATAAAACTTAAAAATTAAGGATTAGAGGATTAACAAAGAGGCATATCGATTTTTAGCACAAGATCAAATGAGTTATAAAAATAATACAAATTTATACTGGAGATACGCCCGGGTTTAACACTTTGCCTTTTTAGAGTCAAGTTTCGATATATAAAAAATAAATTGAAGATTAAAAGTTAATAAAGTAGCTTACAAGTTTACCAAAGATTAAGTGTCCTACCCTTTTTATCTAGATTTGTTTTGAAGGAATTCAAAACAACAGGATCGAGTTGAAAAAGACCTTTGCTTATGTTGAAGTTATTTGAAAGTTGAATAATGGCAGACTCAAGAATATTTCTATTGACAATGTTGCTCGAATGAAATAAAACTGAAGCATTATTCCAATCAATACAGTGGGATCTGACAAATGGACAAAAAGAGCACTGGACAACTGTCCTGTTCTGACGGAATATTGATGTTGTTTTATACGTGTGTGCAAATCCTTTCCCGTCTGACCTATGTAAAAGGAATCACATTGTTTACACCCAATTTTATAGATAATGCCTGAATTATTGGTAGGGCTATTTTTTACTATGATATTTTTCACAATATTGTTATATGAAAATACTACATTAATATCCAAAAGTTTAAGTACATTAGCAATGCCTAAAAAGCCCGGGAAAAATGGAAGTACTAAAATATTTTTTGACAAAGTACGAGTGTTATTATTGACACGATAGAAAGTTCGTTTGCCTTGTTGAGACAAGATTCCATAAACGCAGATGGGTAACACAGATCACTTCCAATACCGTTGAATTTTTCCAATTCGGCATCGATGTATTCCGGACTGGCGATCCTAAGGGCGCGGAGAAACATTGATGAAAAAATGGCCTTCTTAGTGGGGGTGTCATGTCCCGAGTAAAAGTGTACGTAGGACAAGTTGTTTGTTGTTTTCCGATAGATACTAAACTTAAAACCTGGGCTTTCCCTATGTACACGCACATCCAAAAATGGGATGACTTGTCTTGTTCCACTTCTAAAGTAAACTTAATGGAGGGGACTTGATCATTTAACTGAAGGAGGAAGTTTCCAGGTCACGATTCATGGGCCAGATACACAAAATATCGTCGA
>JAJOZX010000359.1:982500-995000 GCA_023014485.1 Bathynomus jamesi | reverse complement strand
ATATATATATATATATATATATATATGTGTGTGTGTGTGTGTGTGTGTGTCTGTGTGTGTGTGTGTGTGTGTGTTTATCAAAACAAAAGATTAAGTTAATTAAAAACCACAAAACTCATTTCTGTTTATTTTTACAACCCTCAAGATAGACTTATTAAAACCGTATGAATGAGAACAGCGGCGCTTCACAGATACTGTATAGTCAGCAATATTGCTATTAATTAAAAGTAGCGTTCGCCGTACTCAGACATAACGATAAACTGATAAAGCATATCTCTCTCTCTCCCTCTCTCTCTCTCTCTCTCTCTCTCTCTCTCTCTCTTCATGTATTTATACAGAGCTGGAAAGTGAGACAGTTACGAGGGGGTCCTGGAATGGTTATTTTTTCAGTAGCTCGAAGGGTACCTGAGTTACTTCCAAAAGTAACTACAGTACTATCTTAACTCAATTACTTTCCAGAGTAACTCGTAACTTTGTAAGTTCCAGTTACTCCAATTTCACATTTAAAATGTTTAGTCTGACATGCATTTTTGGGGGGTTTGAAAGTCTGACACCGTCGCATGAGAGTAACGATGATAAAAATGCTTTCTAAATGTCCTTTGCTCTTTGACGGCTGTACGTAGGTTACAGCAAGATACGCTCAAGCGCAAACATTCTAGCTTTCGTGGGTACCCTTCATGCAGCTGGTTTTCATTCGTTAAAAGTTGTTAAAATTTGAGTCAGATCTTACTTCTTGAGCCAACATTTTCGATTGTCAAATTCTAGTGAAAGTGGACTGAAATGTTAGTCAGACCTTACGTTTTTCTTAAGCCTGTTTCAGGTCATAGCTAGAACATTTTAAGTCGGATTTATTGGATGTGAACGAACACAGTAAACAAACATGCCATCAGTGAAGACATGAAGTTTAACACGGGACTCCCGTAGATGAATCACCTGAAGTTCAGGGCCCCCAGCCTTTTTTAGTTAGCTTTATAAGGCTAACTAACGAAAATATAACGACCTAACCTAACCAATTGTCAAGGGCGTACAGTTGACCTAACGATTGGTTAGGTTAGGTCGTGATATTTTCGTTAGTTAGCCTTATAAGGTTAACTAAAGAAGGCTGGGGCCCTGATCTTCAGGTGATCCCCTTAGATTACAGAATTCCAAGATATTAATCTTAGATTATAAAAAAAGTAAATATCTTGTGCTTCATTTACTCTTATCAAAATCTGAGGTTCCATTTTATGTATTTTTTTAAAAGTTGCCAGTTAGTTACTAACGAGTATGTTTACGTGAATTAATATTTCGTTCCTTTAATTTTGTTTGTTGTGGTGCAACCTTTTTATTACACTTATTGTATGCGCGGATTCGTTTGTTCAGGATGGTTCTTCTGGTTATCACTCGGATGACCTTTCAATTTTATACGCACAATTTTCTCAGCTTACTTGAAGCCCAATTTTAATTTCGAAATTTGAACGTTAATTTACCCTCAGCTTACAAGAGAGGCCTATTGCAAGGTAACATAGAAAGAACACAATCCCTCGTATAAATTTTATTTCGCAAACTTTTAAGATTTTACTCACAATAGGACTTTAATTCGAAATAAGTTTACAGGCGTGCAATTACGAATATTTTGTTAAAAAAAAATTATTTACATTCCAAAAGTGTTTTCAGTTACTTGGATTAAGTCTCAAAGGGTTTGTATAGAGGGTTTTTATGTGACTCAAGAAGCAGCACTTAAGTCACATTCCTTAAAATAAAAAAATTTACTTACAAAAAGTACGGGAAATTTGATATCAAAAGTTCTGTACGAGTTCCGCAGATGTTTTCAGAAAAAAATCCGCCAAATTAATTTTTTTAACAAACTTTTCAAATATCCTGCGCGAGCTTCGCAGATTCCCTCCGGAAACAAAATTACCAAAAGATATTTGCTCAACACAACAATTGTAAAATTATTCCAGGAAGAAATACAATAAATTCAACAAGCTTATAATTCTGAATTTAGATATGTGAACAAAATTAAATTAAAAAAGTGCCGGACACTTTCGGGCATTATTTTCACGGAATGTTTCTTGCCGATTACCACTTCCTTTACAGAAGGAGGTCTGAACCATAACTTGAACTCGAGAAACAAATTACAAAATGGTGAAACAACAAGATTCAAATTATTCGGACAACAGAGACACTTTAAAGTCGGCTTATAAAATCAATCTTTGCCACTTATTTCAGAAGCGAATTACAACATTCATCCGTCGAGAGGTAAAACTACAACTGACTCTATACCTCTAAGTCACAACTTAATATTAAATAAACTCCTCCCTTTCAATATCTGAATGACCTATCAAAACATTTCCATTACATGACGTCATTCGTACATAAGTTACTGACCTTCTAATGGCTTAATCTCACTTTCGTTATACCTAAGCTCTGCCTTTTGTAAAGAGATCCTCCTCCAAAGAGGGCCTCCCTCAGACGAAGTCTCATCGAGATCTTGGCATATAGCAACTTAAACAGATCTCAGATGTTTATATTTGAACTTAACTCCTATCCGAAAACAAATAAAACTTTCACAAGATTAATTGCCGAACATAAATCAGGTCCTGTGGTGATCAAAACAACATCTCGTTTTCTTCTTTCTCAAGTATCGGATTTAATTTTCACGTGAAATTAAGACCTTTTCAAAATTATTTCATTCATTCTTTTTATTACTTATGATTCCTCATTGTGATGACTACTTTTATTTATATTTCAATACCCAAATTTGTTGTTATGACATTGTCTAATAAATTATCTTCATATGCCTCTGAAATGAATTATTATGACAAAATTAACAAAAACCTGGGATAAAATTTAATACAATCCATACAGTGGTTTTGCTTAAAAATTCGAAATTTCATGACTATGCTATGTAATTATCAGTGGTAGGCACCGTTAACCAAAAAGTTAACTTCGATAACGATAATCCGTTAACCCCAATTTTTAACTCCGATAACGATAATCCGATAATTTTACTACAAAGTTAACGGAAGTTAACGATAATCCGTTAACGATAACTATTTATTTACTAACATTTAAAAAAATCAAGGAAAAAAGCTTTAAAACCCATAGAAAATGTTTATTTATGCAAAATCCAACAATAAATAGGTATTTAACTGTATTTTTATCAAGTTTTGCAACTTTTTGCTTAATAACTTTTTTTATTTTTAATAAAAAATGTACTGACTACATGTTTTGAAACCCTTGTAACCACTAACCATTAACTAAATTTTAATTTACCAGAGAATTATTATGGCGGGAACTGAAAGGTAAAATTAAATTTTAGGCACATTTATTAAAGACTATGACACAATGTGCTGGTTGCCCTTCAGAAAGACCAACTTCTCAAAGTTAGGCCCAACTGCCAGTCTTGACCTCTTGGGCCTCCCCAACCTCCCCTTGCGAGATCTGGAAGCAGACTGAAGTTATGGCGGTTTGAATTCATTCGCGGAGCGGTGATCTTCCGTGAATGACTCCTCGCAGTTAACGTGTTAACGGACTTTAACAACTAAATATCGAGTTATCGGAAGTTAACTGGTCCGATAACGATAAATGGAAATTAACTTCCGTTAATAGTCCGTTAAAAAAGTTAACTTCGTTAATTAACTGTTATCGGATTAACGCTTTAGTGCCCAACACTGGTTATATATTAATGTTTTTTTGGATCATGTCAAGAATAGCGAACCCAACACCTGCAGGGTTCGCTATTCTTGACAAGGGAATTTTTGGGTTCGCTATTCTTAACATGGTAAAATTGGGTTCGCTATTCTTGACATGGGAAGTCCTCAAGGACGTTTTCATAACTTCAGACGGTAGGTTTATGTTTCCCAATTTTAAGTAATTAGTTAAGGACGTATTAAATGCTTTTATATTAGTCTTTTTTTATTTAACCAAACTAGCACGACTTAACCTAACCAATCGTCAATGCCGTACAGTATAAAATCCTCTTCTCTTAATATATAAAAATAAATAATAAATTTTTTTTTATTGTTTTTTATTTATTTTTTTAGGTTAATTGTACGCCCTTGACGATTGGTTAGGTTAAGTCGTGATAGTTTGGTTAATTTTTGCTACCCGCGACCCGCACGAAGGGCGGGTCTTAGGCTAGTTGTAACATAAGAGAAATTGGATCATGTCAAGAATAGCGAACCCAACACTTGCAGGGTTCGCTATTCTTGACAAAGGAATTTTTGGGTTCGCTATTCTTGACATGGTAAAATTGGGTTCGCTATTCTTGACATGATCCGTTTTTTTTTTTCAATTTCATATTATACTAAAATTAGATTGGCCAAATTTCAATTTTTATTATGAACGTCACAAATGTAGAACTGATAAAAAAATTGCATCTAGCATGTGTTAAAAATTATGTTATAAAATGTATGTTAACTAAAAATGTAACTACTGCATTGTAATCTTAATTTTATTACAATTACAGGCATTGTGATGGCATCTGCAACTAAGAAACGTCGGTATAACGAAAATTACATACAGTATGGGTTCACATCTATTATAAAAAATGGGATCGAGCTGCCTCAGTGTGTTATATGTAACAAGGTGTTCTCATTAGATTCACTAAAGCCAAGTTTCCTCAAGAGACACTTAAGTGGCTGCCAATACGGAACTTGTTAATAAGGACGTTCCCTTCTTCAAACGAAAAGAAGCGGGACTGAAGCGAGCACGTTTTGATCGATCTGGGAACATTAGCCAACAAAACGAAGCAGTATACATGGTATCGTTAAGAATAGCAAAGGTAAAAAACCTCACAGCATTGCCGAAAAATTTATTATCCCCTGCTGCAAAGATACAGTTCGTTGCATGATCGGAGACTCTGCCGAGAATAAGGTAGCATTATTGCCTCTTTCAAACGATACTGTCCAACGGAGAATCTTAGAGATGTCGGAGAACATCAAGCACCAAGTAGTTGCTGAAATACGGAAGCACCCTTAAGCAAATTTTCAATTCAGCTCGATGAATCGACAGACGTGGCCAGCTATGCTCAACTACTCGTCTTCGCGCGATATATAAATGGCGGAGATTTCAAAGAAAAAGTCCTCTTTTGTCATGCTCTCGAATCTACTACTAGAGGAGAAGACATTTTCTTAGATTTCTTAGATTTCGGGATTTCTAGCAAAAATGAAAGAAGCGAGCCCCGATTCAAAGCATCTTCATTGCATGATTCACCGATATGCTCTGGCATCTAAAACACTCCCACCAGAACTAAGATTAGTTCTTGATGATGTCGTTCATATGGTGAATGCTATCAAGTCTAATGCCCTCAATACTCCCCTCTTCCACCTACTTTGCAAGGAGTTTGGTGCAGATGAAGAAGTCATGCTATTTCACACCGAGGTACGCTGGCTGTCATGGGGAAATGTGGTAGCAAGAGTTGAGTCATTGTAAAACGAGCTGACTACTTAAATGACATATTCTTACGTCTAAACACGTTGAACTAATTGCTTCAAGGCCAGCACACCATCGTGATTGATTTCATGGACAAACTTGCAGCGTTCAATATGAAACTGAAACTGTGGGAAACGAAAGTGACAGACAAAAACCTTTGTATGTTTGATCATCTTAGCGATGCGCTTGAAAATAATGAGGAAAGTGATAAAATTCATATGACTCAGCTAGTGTTGGCGCATATTTCCTCTCTGCTGCTGGAGTTCCAGTCATATTTTCCAGAAATGGACGAATTAGATTTAAAATTGATAAGAAATCCATTCATCGTTGACGTGCACTTGCTCGTAGAAGACTCGCAGGATCAATTTAATTAGTTGGTGAATGACTCTACAACCCGAGATGCATTTGAAACTCTTCCGCTGACTAAGTTCTGATCCAAAATGAGCGAGTCTTGTCCTGCTGTAGCTAATGTGGTGATGAAGTCATTGCTAATGTTTCCCAGTACTTATCTATGTGAACAAGGATTTTCAGCTTTGTTAAATATAAAAACTAAATATCGCTCTCGACTAAACGTGGAACATGATCTTCGAGTTTACTTGTCAAGCACTACACCTGAAATTGAGAAACTAGTTTCCACACATCAGGCACATCCCTCACACTAAAATTCAAGAATTATAGCCACCCTAATTTTATTTACATATGCAGTTTGTTGTTTATTCATTTAATAAAGCATTTATTATTGATATTTCTGTATCTTATGTGAATTCTTACTAATGTGGGTACTAGCTGATTGTCTGATGAATCAGAGGGTACGAAGTGACAAAAAGTTTGAGAACCCGTTTTATAGAAATGTATCGGGTTAGGTGGGCACGTGTCGTCATTCATTAAAATGGTGGAATTGAGGATCATTGCTCATCTCAGTGGATTTAGTCTTTATGTATGAAAAACTCGCCTGGAGTTCACACTTCACAAGTCCTTCGTTCTTAGAATTCCAGGGTCTTTGAATATTATTACTAGATTATTTATCTGTTCGCAGCGAGGAGATACTGTATGAATGACAAATCGATAACTGGATCTTCTCTGAACTCAGCTTAAACTGATAACATCCGGACAGAAGACGTTAAACAGAGAGGCAATTATCCATTATCTGTTTACTCTAATGAACTGCTTGCTAAAGGTACAAAGGTACAAATCTGGAGACCACCATATATGCATTTTGCTATTTCTTCCATTTCATACAGTACGATTACGACTGAGGTCTTCTTTCTAGCGGAACTATTGGAAGGCAAAGGCTGATAAACATATCAGTTTGAACGGTTCGCTGGATATCCTATCCAGTGAACTTTGCACTCTCACATGAACTTTCATGAAAAAAAATACCATAATGGTACGCGCATATGGTATCGCTACCCAAAAAATACCTAAAAGCTACAATAATCAACTTGAGTGAAAGATACCAACGTTTCAACCCCTTCATCACGATGAGGTACGAGCGTACCTCATATAATAATGCATTATCGGCCGTTTTTGTAGGTGAGAAATCTGGGTGAAAGGGCTAACGAACTTAATAACATAACTTAAATGGAAAATTAGCATTCTATTCACGTAAACCATCAAAAATTAATCATTTTTTGAACAAATTCTTAGCCATTATATATACACATTTATATTCAAAGAACATCGTCTGTGGACGTAAGGTAAAAATAAAACCTGTCTTCACCACAGAGTGTACATAGAATTTCAAGTATATACCGGTACCTGTTCACCCTTAATTGTTTCTTCAAGGGCATAACTCTGAACATGCATTTAAATGCCCACGAAATAAAAAATACATAAATAATAAACTGGTTCCTGATAACTTAAAGATGCGAACAAGTTCCACGAAAAGGTTCATTCAATTTTAATTATACTCGTACGTACATGCATATATGTCTATGACCTCCATATCTGTCTTTGACCTCCAATCTTTCAAACGCAGTGTCCAGGCATCTCGAAAACCTTGGACCTGATTTTGGCTCTCTTCTAACTTTATGGTGGGGGAGCATCTTTGCGGGCGTTCGCCCTTGGCCCCTCCTTCCTGCATAATATATATATCAGAGATGGTATAACGGTATAGGAGGTATTTAAATTAAATTTTCAGGAGAAAAACGTTTGGGTATAGAAATATAATTTTAATGAGGTATGGGTATAACTATATGTATAGAAACTTATTTACATACTGTATCTGTCACTATACTTGGGTCTTACTATATATGTAGAGGGTTTCTTGATCTTACGTTGGTGAACAATTTGAGTCAAGAATGTTCTAAAATACATTTAAAAAAATGTCGGACGTAAGATGACATTATCCGATGGTATGAGAATACTTATCAATGTGATTTACTTCACGACTTATACTCGTAGAATCGAAATTATACACTTTTCCTGAATATATTTACTTTTTGTATAAAACAAGTGAATTAAAGATTGATTATATTCAAATTCAATCATGTTTTGGCATTTATCCGTACGACAATTTATTACTATTTTTTTTAATGTGTCAGATTCGAAGATTTATAACTGTTGTTGTGATCATGGGGTTGTTTAATAGCCTTCACAACATCTAAGGTTATATGATGGAGGGGATTTACAGCTTTACGTAGGACGTACCATGGGTCGCTACATAATCTGGCCGGTCCCCCATCCAACTAGTAACCAGACCCAATGTCACTTCGCTGATCGACGGGAAGCGGTGTTAAGACATTGGCCACGATAGCCCCTTATGAGGATGATCTCGTTAAATCGCCAAGGGTGGGTTGAGTGTTTCTTATCATTATCCAGGTTTTAAAATGTGAAGGAACCAGAGAAGTGAAAAATTAATATTTGTGTATATAAAATGAATATGTGTGGCTATAAACTAAAATTTGTAATGGTAAAAAAATTCTCTTACAAACTTATTCTCATATTTTTTCCATAAGCCTACTAAGCTAGACCATAAATAGGCCTACACCAAAATCGTTAAATCCCAAGAATTTCGAAATCATTGAGTAATAAGTACGATAATTTGGTAAACAATAAAACTGCTTATTTGTAATGTAGAAGGTTACAGAGGTGACATTACGAAACTTAATTATCTTGCAGTTTGTGAAAAAGATTTTAAAAGCTACTTTTTAAGACTGCACGTTACTTTTACATAAAAATACTGTTGTAATTTTGCTAAGGTGATAATCAACTTATTTAGTAACCAAATATGTGAGGTTAAAAGAAATTATTGTTTGAAAGGGCCTATATATGAAAAGTATTTGTCAAGTAAGTCAAGTTAGAGCTCAGAGTTAGAGCTTAGAGGTTTCTGACTGCAGTGTGTTACTGCAGTGTGTTTCAGAGACACATCATGGATCGAAATGGCGCCGTAGGTTTTTAATATATATATATATATATATATATATATATTTATTACAAACCCACAAAGAAAAAGAAAAAATTATTCCAAGGTCTTTCGTGTATTCAGCGATACACCTCGTCAGGGAGGTTATTAGTATTCCATTATTAATCGAGATTTCAACTTGGTTTTAAATGAATTTACATTCACAATATTTTTTATATCGGCATTTAAATCATTCCATAGTTTCAATCCAATAAAAATGGGTAGTTTTTGAGATGAAGACAATCTAAATTGAGGTATAACATACGTTGATCTATTTCTGGTTTGATATGAGTGGATCTCTTGATGAGTTACAAAATATTTATTTACCCATTGTATGTTAATGACTTTGTTCTTACACCTTTGGTGATAGAATTAACCTTTGGTTAGCTTCCGCCCGAACTGTTCATTCTGACGAAGGTCAAGCTTTTCACTCCACCTTAGACCTACAGTTTAACGTGGAATCCGAACCACGCCCCATCAGCAGCCCAGCGTCTTAACCACTAGGCCACCTAGGGTACCCATTTATCTACCAATCACTTTCCTTATTGTGTGGAAGGATGAACAGCTGGGTTTTGCGCGCGCCGGCTGCCGTGAGACCTGGGGCCGATGGATTCGTAGTCAGCGACGCTAACCACTACACCACCGAGGCGCACCTGTAGATAAAAATAAAATTTACCAGTTTAATTACATCTTTGAGCTTTAGTAGTTTAGCTATTTAAATAATGCACTAGAATGATCATGGAAATCAGCATCAGATAATAACCTTATTGCTCGTTTTTGAATGACAAAGATACTGTTTAAAGCCTTGTTAGCGGAGTTTCCCCAAATAAGGGTGCAGTACGTTATATAAGGAAGAACAACAATATGATACAGTTAGTAATACCTGTTTATTGTTTAAGGACTACATTTCTAAGTTTAAACATTATAGCAACGCTCCTTGAAATCTTTTTTGAGATATAATTTATATGATCACTCCGTTGGAAACGCTTTTCAAGCATTACACCAAGAAATTTTGTTACAGTACACTCCTTTATAGCGATTTCATTAACATTAAGTTCATCAAGATATACATTTCTTTTATTAGTAAAGATCATGGAATTTATTTTACTGGTATTTAAGAAGAATTTATTAGTGATCAACCACTTCATTACATTGATAAATTCTGATTTAAATATATTTTTAACTGAATCAACATCTTTGCAAGAAAAAGACACAGTTGTATCATCTGCAAACATTATGAAGTTTAGTATATCAGATGAGCGTGGAAGGTCATTTATATATAATAAAAATAACAGTGGGCCCAAGACTGAGCCTTGTGGTACATCATGTTTGACAAGCTTTTAGCTGAGCAAACCTTATTTATTGACATAAAAGATATCTACTGAACAAATAACTTTTAAACCAATCACTGATTACTCCTCTAAAGCCGTAACAATATCATTTGTTAAGTAGAATATTATGGTCTATTACGTCAAGCGCCTTACTCATATTTATAAATAAAGAAATATTATTTGTTTTTTCTCTGTTTGCATTTTACATAAGATTTAAAATAGCCATTTCCGTTGTTTTATTATTACGGAAGCCATAGTGATTTGGAGATAAGAAATTGTAAGATTCTATATAGCACTGTATTCTACTTTTTATGATTTATTCAAAATCTTTGCTGAACACAGATAATGAACACACCAGCCTGTAATTAGTTGCTAGTGCAGAATTAACCCCCTTAAAAAGGGGTGTTATACAATCAAATCAATCTTGAGTATTGATGAGAATATTCCTTTGGAAATTCTTCGATTTATAATTTTAACCAAAGTTACAGATATGTTATTTTTAACAATCTTCAGTATAGGTATAGGAATGTTACGTTATTTTTTGTACTTTTTAATTTACCAATAATATTCCGGACCCCAATAGAGGTAGCAGAAACAAAAGAAAATAAATTTAGTGGGCTGGGTGACATATATTTTAACGGTGAGTGATCATTATTTAGTAACTGTAAACGAAGCTTATCAGCTATTGAAGTTAAATGACTATTTAAAGAGTCTGCAATAGAAGCATCATCAGTATCATCATCATTATCATTTCTTTATTACCAACATTTAGTTTCTCTATTGAATTTTTCTTAATTTTATCGTATTAACACGACCTGTAAGCATTACAAGTGCAGCCTCTACTGCATGCATTATCCCTTCCAGTAACTCAGGTTTCTGTGGAAGCTCTTTTCAGGCCTTCAACACATCCTAAATTCCTTGAAAAACAGAATGAGCAACCAAACTATAAGAGACGTATTGTGTGTCTGAATCAACAAAAATAAAGACTAAACTATGTTTTTAAAATAATTATTCATTGAAATAGAGTAAAATACATTTTACTAATACGTGTACAACCTTATTTGAAGTTATTTCTCATAAAATTTTAGCTAAATGCATCGCTTACATCTTACATCACATTTATGTTTCAAAAGACTTTACAAAATATTAGAAAAGCATTAAAGGATTTTT
The DNA here is from genome assembly GCA_023014485.1 of Bathynomus jamesi. Taxonomy (NCBI): domain Eukaryota; kingdom Metazoa; phylum Arthropoda; class Malacostraca; order Isopoda; family Cirolanidae; genus Bathynomus; species Bathynomus jamesi. The sequence goes on along the minus strand of JAJOZX010000359.1, from coordinate 983,678 downwards.
AGTTTTTAACACTATATGTGAGTTAACTTGTTTTAAATGAGTATAAAATTGTTTAGCACGAATGTTTATAGTGAATGTTTGTTTATAATGAATGTTTATAATGAATGATGAAGTATTTTACAAGATACAAAAATTACGTACACCGTATATAATTTAATTTAATATTAAATTCAAATAGCTTTGAAACCTTTCCCGGTCATATGACCTCTGACCTCTGACCTCCAACAAATTGACAATAACTTTGATTGATATCATACCACATATACTGTAAATTCAGTTGAGTTGAATTGAATAACCTTTACTAATAAAATAAATACAATACTTTTACAATTTACAATGACTTAAATAATTGTGAAGCTGGACTATTTATTTTATTTAATTTGGCCCGAAAGCTTTAGGCTTTACTGGGCTCTTAATTAAAAATAAAATGAATAGTTATTATTAATAATACATAATTCAGGAATAAGAAGTATTAAGTAGAGTATGTATTAATCTTAAATAATTATGATTATTATTATTATTGATATAAAACAAATACAAAGTCATTATTGAAGGTATGATACCAATACTATACAAAGAAATCAGTATTAGACACGAGAAATGAGATAAACACTCGCGAGTAATATACCTTAATCCTAAATTACATACGAGAGATTAATAAACAATTAAGATACGTATGGAGATAGGTATAGAAATAGTAACTTTAGGCTTTACTGGGCTTTACTGGGCTAAGGCAAGGTATATTTACAGGTATAAAAAATTCATTCAGGTAGCTTTCTTTGATATATATAGATACTGTATATATATGGAAGGTTGGAGGTAAAGGTAAATATATATACATATACATACATAGAGAGAGAGAGAGAGAGAGAGAGAGAGAGCAAAACCAAAAAATACTAGCTGCGCCGAGGTTTCAGAATTTATCTCCATGGCAACGACAGAGAATAGTTCGTACACGAAGATTTTAAAATATGATTTCAAAGACGAAGATCCATCACCTTCTCCGCTCGCAACTATTTTTAAAATGAACAAAGATGTTTGGAGGCCCGTACGTGTCCTTGAATCTTCACGACCAACGTGTATGACGTTTACATACGACATTCAGGTCCGTAATAAATTATGAATTGGGATTAAACCTAAGAAGTCTAGATTAAAATTAAAAATTTAGCCAGACCTTG